>WEDG01004025.1:0-233514 GCA_017591395.1 Schistocephalus solidus | reverse complement strand
AGGAACATGCATGTTCCGTTGTGGCCCTGGAGCTCAGACTAGAGCCCTCGCAGGTGGTCGCATAGCGACGTGTAGCATATGATGGAATGGAACCGACAAAGACAAGATAGACCGGAATGGCCATTTCTGGCTTATTAGCCGTCATCAGCCAGTCATACCAAATCCCAAGTGTGGCACCCCTGGGATTCGAACCCGCGACCTTTGGTATTTGAGTCGAACGCTCTACCATTTGAGCCACGGGCTCGTTGTTTTGTCGGTTGTGATCGGGAATATGATGATAGTGTGGGGCTCACCGATCTGCTTAAGGAACATGCATGTTCCGTTGTGCCCTGGAGCTCAGACTAGAGCCCTCGCAGGTGGTCGCATAGCGACGTGTAGCATATGATGGAATGGAACATGCATGTTCCTTAAGCAGATCGGTGAGCCCCACACTATCATCATATTCCCGATCACAACCGACAAAACAACGAGCCCGTGGCTCAAATGGTAGAGCGTTCGACTCAAATACCAAAGGTCGCGGGTTCGAATCCCAGGTGTGCCACACTTGGGATGGGTATGACTGGCTGATGACGGCTAATAAGCCAGAAATGGCCATTCCGGTCTCCCTTGTCTTTGTCGGTTCCATTCCATCATATGCTACACGTCGCTATGCGACCGCCTGCGAGGGCTCTAGTCTGAGTCCAGGGCACAACGGAACATGCATGTTCCTTAAGCAGATCGGTGAGCCCCACACTATCATATATATATATATATATATATATATATATATATATATATGAAATGGAACCGACAAAGACTAGGGAGACCGGAATGGCCATTTCTGGCTTATTAGCCGTCATCAGCCAGTCATACCCAATCCCAAGTGTGGCACACCTGGGATTCGAACCCGCGACCTTTGGTATTTGAGTCGAACGTTTCTACCATTGAGCCACGGGCTCGTTGTTTTGTCGGTTGGAACATACATGTTCCTTAAGCAGATCGGTGAGCCCCACACTATCATCATCTTCCCGATCACAACCGACAAAACAACGAGCCCGTGGCTCAATGGTAGAGCGTTTGACTCAAATACCAAAGGTCGCGGGTTCGAATCCCAGGTGTGCCACACTTGGGATTGGGTATGACTGGTTGATGACGGCTAATAAGCCAGAAATGGCCATTCCGGTCTATCTTGTCTTTGTCGGTTCCATTTCATCATATGCTACACTTCGCTATGTGACCGCCTGCGAGGGCTCTATTCTGAGCTCCAGGGCACAACGGAACATACACGTTCCTTAAGCAGATCGGTGAGCCCCACACTATCATATATATAGATATATAGCGATTGCGTGTTAGAATGAAGAGGCCGGTCGGTAAATGCAATGCCATTTCCACGGGAAACAGGTCTGAAAAGTCGGGTATACTCCCAATTGAAGGCTACATAAAATTCACCAACCTCCTGGCTTTTAAAGACGAACCGCCAAAAAAATGTTCAGATCATCTGTGTAGCACTTTATCCGGCCCTCTTGACGTTCTTGCGCGACTACGCCATTAAGATGATTTTAGGGCAAGAACACAGTAAGACACCCAACTCAGGGAATATAAACTAGGGCAACATGTAATATGGGACCGATGGTAATAGGTTTCTCGGTGGGGAAAAAATGACGGCAAGGATAATAGCTTAACGTGTAAAGAAATTGTGAATTTTCGCAAAAAATGTTCAAATAATTCCGTTTATGACCTTGAAATGGAGCGCGGAAAATGCAAAACATTGTGCTAATCAGTGCCAAAACACCAAGAGCAGTGAAGCAAATCGCTATTGTGAGATTTGCGCTAGATAAGTGATAAATGAGCCGGTCTGACCAATCCCATTGCAAGGCCTGAAATGGCACGTAAAACTTATATGACTGAGCAGGGAATGCCGCCCCAAAGACATTTCAATCAGCGAGGCTGCGATGAAACGCAGTCAAGCCACCCAGAAAACCAGCAAAGAAAACATTTAGAAATCGTTCGCCTAGCTGATGCTAGTATTGAATGGAATAATGACACTTAACGGACAGCTAGCAAATGCATTGCCAGAACAATTAAGAAATTATTATTGTTAAGATAACGATAAGCAAATGGGAGGTCTTTAAGCCATTAATGTATTCAAATTGTAGAAGTCCAAGGACTCCGTTAGCCATTGCGTGCAGATCAATTCACCCACGGCAATGGGCAGGCTTAGAAGTGCGCTTGAGATGCCTAAAGTCTTAACCTACTGTCAAAACATGAGGCCACTGCCAGCAGCCCAGACCTGTGTGCGCCGCAGGCAGATGAAATATTTTGAGAGGAGGCAGAACACGGACAGTGTTACCTTCCAGTGCAGCCAAAGTCGGCGGCCTACATCAGCCCGAAATAGGTCCTTGTTGGAGAAAAGCCATCTGCCTATATCGAAGCTTATGAAGCTATTGTTGGCCTCTGTAAAGGAAGTGAACCGAAGTGGGCTAACCGTAGCCTGGCATAACTTCCTAGGTCATGTTGCAGAGAACTATCCCGCACAGCAAGCGCATACACTGCAGGAAAATAGTAGCAACTAATGCCCCTTTTCAACTACTATTTATGAATGTATAAATTTTCAAAAGAAACCTTTGAATTACAGTTTAAACCACTGGCAAAAGAAACCTAAGTGGTGGTAAGGGGATGGAAAGTGGAAGATGGCATGGTCACCGTTTACTAAAGGTTTCGATGTAGGATTTCAATTGGTAGCCTCGAAGTAAGCTACCGTAAGCTACAGTAGATTGCCTAACTCATGAAATGTCTATAGCAGAATTTGAGGTAGCAGCTGGGCACGCATTTTCAGGTGTTATTTCTGTTTTTTTAAATATTTAATTGATGCATAGAAAGATGCTGAATAATAAAGAGTTCACTTCATATCTGTTTATTGATGGGAAACGTGGCTACATGGGGCAAAATCCGACGTTTCTTGCTATGCAGGAATTTCACTACGCCATTAATAGCTACGGATCAAAGCATTTTGTTTTTGTGCGCAGTACTATGAATGAACATTAAGGTTAGCCGGAAAAATTTGGAATATATCCCTTCGGAGAACGGAAAATGTTTTCACGAAAATCAGGTGAATGCAGCTGTGTGAGATCACATTGTTTTTAGAAAAACAAGGGCAGATTCAGTCTGAAAAAATAAGTTTTGCCAATTTTATGTCGTTTTGTACCAAAAATTCTGTGCTTGAAGCCATCTTTATTCTTCAGCTAGATCCATCCATAAGGGTATTCCGGCTAGTTTTGAAGGACATATCGCCCTCTTCTCTAACTGTCGGCCTCGTGCCTAACCAATGGGAATATTTTGCTTTTTAAAACGTGTGCATGCATGGGACGGTGCTAGATAGGCATGCGGAGGAGAGGACAAGAGCATCAGTGTTTGGTCCAAATGAGTCCTCTATAGATTCTCTGTCCCATAATATGCAGGATAACGTCGGTTTGTATGAAGTAGCGCCACAGAAATTGTCACCCTTTGCTTATCTGGTGTTTGTGACCAGTTACGCGGTTAGTTGGAAAGGAAAAATGATCATAACATTTATGCGTTGCGATTTGACATTGTAATCTGCGTGTTTCCTCGACTGCTTATATGCGAGCCTTATTTTAAACCCATCCATTAGTTCTGTTTCCTTTCCGGATTTATTCCACGCTAGTTATGCCGTAGCAGTAGAATGGGCAGGTTACCAGACAGTTCAAAGGATAGACATTGACGGTTTTTTCCTATGAAACGCATGCAGCAGGTGAGTAACATAACTTCTCTCGACACTAGACAGGTTTTTGCGTGTAAGAATTTTCTCTAGGCTCTTACTTCCTTCAAAGAGGTCTTTATTCTCCAAGCAGCTCCGTCCATGACGGTATTCCACCTAGTTTGACTTATCGCCCTCTAACCAACTGTTGACATCGGGTCAGCTGTCAATCTTCCCGATAATGATCTTACCCACTGGAATAATTTACTTTCAAATGTGTGGGTGCATGGAACGGCGCATGAGGACAACATGATGGAGACAACACCAACATCACAATTCTGTCTTTCTGTGTCCCCATGCATTCTCTTCCCCTCAATAAGTAGGATTATAGTGGTTTGTGCAAAATAGCGTCACAGAAAGCTTGCCTCTTTGCGGTGAGTGCTAGGCAATTGGGGAGCGCAGGCCACGTACAAAAATGGGCACTTAAACAGCAGGTGCCTTCAGTCGTCGGACCACATAAAGAATTTACTCAAAAAATTAGACCTCTAACTATAGGCATAAATACTTTGGAGAGAAATATAAACGAAACTCATGATTTCGTTGGACTCCTTGGACCCCCTCTACACACATTTCGTCGATTCGGCGTCTGATGCCAGAACTAGCGACTTTCCGATTGAACGTCCCTTCACACTTCGGCTCATATTCGGTCTCCTATCGTTAAAGATGTCAAAGTTGGAAGAACAGCGAAAGGTCGAAGATGGGCAGCGATAAGGGCGATGGAGAGAAGGTTGAGGAGTGTTTAGACACGTCAAAAGAGATGGAGAGAAGGATGAACTAGTTCGGTGGGATGCGTTTTTGCTTTTGTTTTCCTGTATTTGGACACAAGAGGATTCAGGTAGAAATGTGTGTGTGGGGGGACTAGCTGTGCAAGTTACAACTAGGTAATGCATATCTGCATGGTAGGCAGACTTAACCGTGCCTTCTTCGTAGCTGGAGACATGACTGCTTTTGGCAGATATTCCTCCATTCCATGTAATATAATCACCAAGCGTCTGAAGAAAGACGAGTTTATTGTGCAGGGTATCTGTGGTGCATCTTCTTATAGCTCGGTTGCTTAACAGTGGCCTCTTAATTACGAACTGGCCGAAATTTATGCGCCATGCCGTTCACGGTTTCCTATGGAACGCACGTCTTCTTATTATCCTATCAGGCGTTCTGTGTAGTAGGATGTCCGGAAGATGAAGACGTGTTCACCCCTCTTCCCACAGAGCAGGAGTCAACACTCGGTTGAATTGATTTATTTTATTCAAAGCTTCTCATCCGTTCTTACTGAAAGGTGATCGACACATTGGACAATCACCATTGTCCTACAATCTAATAGACCTGATTATCTGCGATCTACCCTATGAAAATGTCACGTTGTCGTTCCGACAGTAGAAATGGTCATCAAAGCTGAATTTAAAATTATCAACAGCCATTTAAATTCATGTGTTCAAGCGATCGATTTCGTGCTGGCCTAATTTTAAAATTACTCATATTCTCTATTCTGGTTGAAGGCTCAATCCACCATAGTTATGCCATGGCCGTAGGAGAAGAGACAGTTTTTGGTACAGTCGAACCCATGAGTCCCGACATAGTCAGGAACACTGGGATGGGTCTTTTCGGCTTATAAGTCGTCATTAGGTAGTGGTACCCCAAGCTCAGGTTGTAAACCCGAGATTGAAGCCTCAGTCAGTTGATCATCGAGCCGGGCTGAGCTGTTTCAAATTTAATGTAAATAAAACCATCTATTGATATCAAAGTAGTAGTGTGTTTATAATCATCTCAGTAACTTGTTACATTTCGTTTGGTGAGCTCTGGTTAATCTTTAGCAGGTGATTACCCAGACGCCTCTTGAACACAATCACGGTGGGGGAATGCAAAATATATGACGGTACATTATTCCACTGACGAATGAACTTCGCAAAGGAAAGGAGGAGCTCAGGCTGTATGCCAGAGACTCAAACCCTAGTCAGTTAATCCTCCACCAAGGCTCTAGCCATGTCGGTGTGTTGTCCCACGGGGGTGGTTTACGCCGATCTGTGCCAACCGCGGAACGCAAATAAACGGCACTGATTGGCCTACAGCCCTGAGAACATATGAGCGACCTTTAGTAGGTTTGAATTCCAAGACAAATTTATTTGAAATTTGAGGTCGATGCGCAGCGTGGGTGATGTTAGAGGAAATTCACTCTGTCATGATCGTTAGACACCCGTGCGCAGTAGCAGAATTCAGTTAAATTTTTAACAGCTTTGCCTAGAAGTGGCAAGATAAGCGGTGGTGTGTACGTTATTTGGGCAAGATGTTCTGCACGAAATATAGTTCATCCTCCAGTTATTATCCCTAATCTGACTTTGCAGTTTTCGAAAACACACAATGATTTGACCTTCAATGATATTGTTTAGGTGGGTACTTAACTCTTGTCTTCTGCACTTACTAGTCTCCACAACCATGGTCAACTCGAGTTTTTGTCATCTGATTCTTACATCCAAAAGGTGAAAAGCCTCTGGGCCGACCAAATAAATTCGTTTTCCCTTGTGTGTATGTGCCAGAAGGATAAATAGCAAACTCATCCTCTTTTTTTCTCCTTTTACTTGATCAAGTGGCAAAAAAATTCTCATGCCACAGGAAAACAGTAGCTTACGCGGCTCTGATGCAGACCATGGATAATAATGAACTGTTAGAGGTTGTTGGGTCAACGCATTATACTGGTTGTTTACCAACCAATGACGCAGGTTGGTACAATGGCCACGGTAACTTTCATTGGCTTACAGTTGAATGTATGTGTAGCCCCAAAGGAGATTCGGCTACCTCCACAGGCCATGAAGCCAAGACTGAAGCGGGTGTACCACTCACTGGTATCTGCAGTTGTTTTGCACGTTTTTGCACACAGGCTCTTTGCAGCTCGCTGGACGGTATATCGACCAACAGCCTTGACATTTTAATACTCCCTGGGCCTGTTAATGTTAGAACCCACATCTCTCACATGTGTTTTGTGGTGAGAGGACCCATGGAGGACGGTCTTACCTCCTCACCGGCGGAAGAATTCGCGAATGAGGTACCCCCTGGAGGTACTTCCAACATCCTCAGTTGGACCGCATTCGCTGATGCATGCATGTAACACTGTCGCTTGAGGGGGCCATGTGTAGAATGTATCAATTGTACTTTGTAGCGAGGAAGTCTATGCGAGGTACGGTAAAATGTCGATAAACGTGGGTCACGGACACATGAATAAAATTACAGACTAGCGTTCTAAATTCCGACCATGACCACCAAGGCCATTTAAACGGAATTGCGGAAAAGGAGTGTGTTAAAAGGTGTCCCAACTGGGATTCTGAGGCTTGGATGCCAGAGTGAAGAGAGCAGATTCATGGATGGGCCTTTTCCACAACTTCGAATTCTTCGGAAACTCTGATTTCAGTTTAATAGTTTTCGACTAGGAATGCAGACGAAAGAAAACTGATTTAAAACCTGACAGTGCCGGTGGTGTTAACTTATGCTGGAACCACGGAGACACGGGATATGAAAATTTAGCCACTGGTCAATGTTCATGGACCTCGAGTTGGACTGAGGATGCTGAGGAGGATTTAATATGCTCCTGAGTTAATAGAACACAGGATCTCCTGTAATACAGCAAGGATGGTGATATAAATTTTATCAATAAAGCAGATGGACGCGGCATTTAACAGAACTGGTAGAAGGCAGTAAGAAAACTCGTATTTCTGCTACGATTGTTTTATTGGACCAAAGAGATGCCGGAACCAACCGCACGCTTTGAACGGCATGAAATGAAGTGCGCGGGACCGGGTGGAAAACAGATAATCCAATATTGTTGGTTAAAGAGGTCTAGATTGTGTACGACTGTGTGCGGAAGATCAACTTAACCTTAAGTACAATCATTTTCAAAAAATAACCGTAATCCTAATATGACAAAACCAACACATATCAGATCTGCAAACCTTTTTTTCGTCAAAAGCGGTATATCTTTACAGCGTAAGCGTGGAGCATAGAGAGGCAACAGGTAGTTCCGTCGTTTTTCTGTGCAATCGGTATTACCAAGTAAGTAGTCGTTTTGCTTGTCATGTTTCCAGTTTATTCGATGAGAGTAATAGGCATTGTTCTTGAAAACCGTTACTATCATCAGTATACTACTGACATTGCTTCAGTAGCATATATTTAATACTACTTTGTCAGACGTGGAATATACTGGAAGCGGACATCTATTTGAATATATAGCTTAAATCCTAATGCTAAACAATCTCCAGGATAATAGGGGACAACAGGAGAAACATGAATATCAAAAGTGAAATGGCTACTATTTACAACGCAAAAAATAGCTAAGATTTCGTAACATTCAGCAAAGAACTTTTGCTTTTCAGCATGAGCTTGTTTCTTCAGGATGCTTACGTAATCCATGAGATGCGTTCTAGCGGTTTACCCGAGCTGGGTACTTTTTCTTATTTACTACAAATTAACTGCTGAAAAGAACTGACGTTAGATGCAGTTAGTGGTCGGGAAATACAATACGTGGCCTATCTCATGAAATCTTATATATATATGTATATATACTTACGCTTAAAGATAAATCGAAACCTGTATATATCTTGAATAAAATCGATGTTAACAGCCAGGTGACTATCCTACATTGAACGCAAACTATGAAATGTGTAAATAAAAAAAACATGTTTGCATAGACAAAGCCGTAGTTGTATATAGCAAATCACCAAGAGATTTGTCCCTTTGCATTTACACAAGTTACTGAAAATAAAAACATGTCTTTCCAGATGTCCTTCCTTCTCATCTCGGTAGATAATTCCTTACCGATGGGCATTCTTCGCTTGATCTCAAGTGCTTTATATTTCTGGCAACTGTTGCTCCATCGTGCTAACACTAGGCTACGATTGGTGTTTAGACGCCATACAAAGCGCACAAATAGGACAAAGTGTTCACCTTACCGGACGAAAGGGGTGTTCTTGGTTGATCGACCGCACTAAATAGAACAAAGCACCAAACATCGATGACTTGTGGAATATTCGATATCGGTATGACACCTCATCGGAGGGCACCAGAAAACGGACTTGGTATTATAACAATAAAAATAATAACAAATTCAGTAAATTCTGATGCGTTAATTATTCATTGTAGGCTATGAAAACTGCGCAACGCTTAAAACACGCTAACAAGGATTCCGGGCTGGAAGGTCGTAAAGTAAACGGATGTTACCAACAAAGGCTGGTTTATTCTTGACATTTTAGTCGTACTTGACAAAGTGAATCGCGATTAAATACGAAAAAATAACGCCAACATTCGGGTGGCCTGAGAGCTTCAAAAAATAGGACGAATTTACGATGACGGCTCGAGTCACGGACCATGGAAGAGTCGGTAAAGCATGCGCAAACGCTTCCTCACTGTACTTTCTTATGTTATCCGCCATGCAGATGAACGTCTGCCGTGAGGTGCTGCCTGGGATAAACATCAACTACCAAGCCTACAGAAAAATTTTCAAGATCCATTACCCGAAAGCAGCTTCGAGGGTGTCCGCTTGTTCGATCGACGTGTTCGACGATGTCCACTGCATGCTGTGCAGGGACGGTGACTCGCGCTGGATACTAGTGAGAGTAGACTTGTGCTGCATCTACCTCACACTCTGTTCCACTCTCCCACTTGGACCCGGTATCAAGACAAAGTCAAGAAGACCGGAGGTGGGAGAGGGCGAAGACACACGCACTGTGGTCCTACTCGAAACGAGAACACAACAACAGAAGAAATGGGCGACTCGGATCCCAACTGAGTGGGAGTGCCATAAAGGCCACATTAAGAAGTAGCCATTGCAGCCTGACTTTCAGTCCACCACTCGTCCATGGCGCACAAACGCACACACTGGGCCGACCACGCGGTCCGAGTTATCCCGTCAGTTGGCAACCTTCCAAGCCACGGCTTTTAGCGCACCATGATAGTTTCAAACACGTCAGATTGCTTAAAGTGAGGAAGATATGCTGAGCCGTCGACCTTAATCTCTGCCCTTTCCCCACGATCAGACCATCGTCCGAGCCGGTCAGTTGTCTGATGTGGAGTTGCATGTTACCTAATAGGTCCATGCGGTGTGTAAAGGTGCGGAAGCAGTGAGGGAAGTGGAGGCGGTCATGGCAACTGTATCTTTGAGCCCCAGGCACTGGTTCATCAGCCTCCGTGCTATGGATTCGCAGGTGACCGACCAGGCCGATGCATGAGGTGAAGTTGCGGGCGCAGTGTGGGCAGGAGAAATCGGGAAGGGTTGGGTAGTTATCATTTGTGGTATTGAGAATGGCATAGGGGGTAAGAATGAAAGATGCGGAGGATGTGCATGAGGTATCAATAATGTCGGCAGTGCGTTGAATTCTACTCTAATGGATGCGCATGTGACCGAGTAGGCCCATGCGGTGAGTGAATGCGATAGGGCAGAGATCTGGCCCCTCGGATCTGAAGTACGTCTCCCGCTTATTAAAGAGGAAATATATATTGTTAACATGTATATCTGCATGAAAACTAAATTATATTAAATGTGAAAATACAAACATTCATGCATCAAATTGCTTTCTTAGTCTAGAAAATTGGGTTCCATTCATTGAAAGGGGAAGGGTGGGCTTAAAGAGGAAATAAGGGATCTGGCCTCCTCGGTTCTGAAGTACGTCTCCCGCTAATTGGAGAGGCAACATATACCGTTAACATGTCTGTTTATATGATAATTAAATTATATTTTAATAATCAAAAACAAATATTCATGCGGCAAATTGCTTTTTTATTCTAGAAATTTGGGGTCCGTAATTTGGGGGGGGGGGATAGGGGGGGCTCGGAGGGGAAATAAACGATATGGCCCCCTCGGTTCTGAAGTAGATCTCCCGCTAATTGGAGAGGCATCATACACCGTTTACATGTCTATTTACATAATAATTGAATTATATTTTAATAATAAAAACAAACATTCGTGCGGCAAATTGCTTTTTCATTCTAGAAATTTGGGGTCCGTCCTTTGGGGGGGCGTAGGGAAGCTCGGAGGGTAAATAGACGATCTGGCCCCCTCGGTTGTGAAGTAGATCTCCCGCTAATTGGAGAGGCAACATATACCGTTGACATGTCTGTTTACATGATAATTGTATTATATTTTAATAATAAAAAACAAATGTTCATCCGGAAAATTGCTTTTTTATTCAAGAAATTTGGAGTCCGTTATTTGGGGAGGGGGTAGGGGGGGGGCTCGGAGGGGAAATAAGCGATATGATCCCCTCGGTTCTGAAGTAGATCTCCCGCTCATTGGAGAGGCAACATATACCATTAACATGTCTGTTACCATGATAATTAAATTATATTTTATTAATAAAAAACAAACATTCGTGCGGCAAGTTGCTTTTTTATTCTATAAATTTGGTGTCCATCATTTGGGGGGGGGGGTGTAGGGGGGCTCGGAGGGGAAATAAGCGATCTGGCCTCCTCGGTTCTGAAGTAGATCTCCCGCTAATTGGAGAGGCAACATATACCGTTCACATGTCTGTTTACAAGATAATTGAATTATATTTTAATAATAAAAAACAAACATTCATGCGGCAAATTGCATTTTTATTCAGGAAATTTGGGGTCCGTCATTTCAGGGGGGAGGGCGTAGGGGGGCTCGGAGGGTAAATAAGCGATCTGGCCCCCTCGGTTCTGAATTAGATCTCCCGCTAATTGGAGAGGCAACATACACCGTTTACATGTCTATTTATATGATAATTAAATTAGATTTTACTAATAAAAAACAAATATTCGTGCAGAAAATTGCTTTTTTATTCACGAAATTTCGGGTTTGTCATTTGGGGGGGGGAAGGGGGGCTCGGAGGGAAAATAAAAAAACTGGCCCCCTTGGTTCTGAAGTTGATCTCCCGCTAATTGGTGAGGCAATATATACCGTTTACATGTCTGTTTACATGACAATTGAATTATATTTTAATAATAAAAAAACATTCATGCGGCAAATTGCATTTTTATTCTAGAAATTTGGGGTCCGTCATTTGGGGGGTGGGTTAGGGGGGCTCGGAGGGGAAAAGGCGATCTAGCCCCCTCGGTTCTGAAGTAGATCTCCCGCTAATTGGAGAGGCAACATATACCGTTTACATGTCTGTTTACATGATAATTGAATTATATTTTAATAATAAAAAACAAACATTCATGCGGCCAATTTCTTTTTTATTCTAGAAATTTGGGGGTCCGTTATTTGGGGGGGGGGGGCGTAGGGGGCTCGGAGGGGAAATAGGCGATCGGGCCTCCTCGGTTCTGAAGTAGATCTCCCGCTGATTGGAGAGGCAACATATACCGTTTACATGTCTGTTTACATGATAATTGAATTATATTTTAATAATAAAAAACAAACGTTCATGCGGCCAATTTCTTTTTTATTCTAGAAATTTGGGGTCCGTTATTTGGGGGGGGGGGGCGTAGGGGGCTTGGAGGGGAAATAGGCGATCGGGCCTTCTCGGTTCTGAAGTAGATCTCCCGCTAATTGGAGAGGCAACATATACCGTTAACATGTCTGTTTACATGATAATTGAATTATATTTTAATAATAAAAAACAAACATTCATGCGGCCAAATTCCTTTTTTATTCTAGAAATTTGGGGGTCCGTTATTTGGGGGGGGGGGGGGGGGCGTAGGGGGCTCGGAGGGGAAATAGGCGATCGGGCCTCCTCGGTTCTGAAGTAGATCTCCCGCTGATTGGAGAGGCAACATATACCGTTAACATGTCTGTTTACATGATAATTGAATTATATTTTAATAATAAAAAACAAACATTCATGCGGCCAAATTCCTTTTTTATTCTAGAAATTTGGGGTCCGTTATTTGGGGGGGGGGGGGGCGTAGGGGGCTCGGAGGGAAATAGGCGATCGGGCCTCCTCGGTTCTGAAGTAGATCTCCCGCTGATTGGAGAGGCAACATATACCGTTAACATGTCTGTTTACATGATAATTGAATTATATTTTAATAATAAAAAACAAACGTTCATGCGGCCAATTTCTTTTTTATTCTAGAAATTTGGGGTCCGTTATTTGGGGGGGGGGGGGGGGGCGTAGGGGGCTTGGAGGGAAATAGGCGATCGGGCCTCCTCGGTTCTGAAGTAGATCTCCCGCTAATTGGAGAGGCAACATATACCGTTAACATGTCTGTTTACATGATAATTGAATTATATTTTAATAATAAAAAACAAACGTTCATGCGGCCAATTTCTTTTTTATTCTAGAAATTTGGGGTCCGTTATTTGGGGCGGGGGCGTAGGGGGCTCGGAGGGGAAAAAGGCGATCTGGCCTCCTCGGTTCTGAAGTAGATCTCCCGCTCATTGGAGAGGCAACATATACCATTTACATGTCTGTTTACATGATAAATAAATTATATTTTATTGATAAAAAACAAACATTCGTGCGGCAAGTTGCTTTTTTATTCTAGAAATTTGGGGCACGTCATTTCAAGGGGAGGGCGTAGGGGGGGCTCGGAGGGTAAATAAGCGATCTGGCCCCCTCGGTTCTGAATTAGATCTCCCGCTAATTGGAGAGGCAACATACACCGTTCACATGTCTGTTTACATGATAATTGAAATTAGATTTTTAATAATAAAAAAACAAACATTCATGCAGCAAAATTGCATTTTTATTCTACGAAATTTCGGGTTTCGTCATTTCAGGGGGCGAAGGGGGCTCGGAGGGTAAAATAAGCGATCTGGCCCCCTCGGTTCTGAAGTAGATCTTCCCGCTAATTGGAGAGGCAATATATACCGTTTACATGTCTATTTACATGATAATTAAATTAGATTTTTACTAATGAAAAAATCAAACATTCGTGCAGAAAATTGCTTTTTTATTCTAGAAAATTTCGGGGTTTGTTCATTTGGGGAGCGAAAAGGTGGGCTCAGACGGGAAAATAAATTAAAACTGGCACCATTGGTTCTGAAGTAGGTCTCCCGCTTATTGAAGAGGCAATATATGCAGTTGACATATCTATTCACATGATTATAGTATTATATTTAAATGTGAAAATTCAAACATTCATGCACCAAATTGCTTAATTAATCGAGAAATTTGGGGTCCGTTCTTTGAGAGAGGAAGGGTGGGCTCCGACGGGAAATAAAGTATCTGGTCCCCTCGGTTCTGAAGTTGGTCTCCCGCTTATTGAAGAGGCAATATATACTGTTGACATGTCTATTTACATGATAATAGTATTATATTTAAATGTGAAAATTCAAACATTCATGCAGCAAATTGCTTATTTAATCGAGAAAAGTGGGGTCCGTACTTTGAGAGAGGAAGGGTGGGCTCAGACGGGAAATAAAGTATCTGATCCATTCGGATCTGAAGTAGATCTCCCGCTAATTGGAGACGCAACATATACCGTTTACATGTCTGTTTACATGATAATTGAATTATATTTTAATAATAAAAAACAAACGTTCTTCCGGCAAATTGCTTTTTTATTCTAGAAATTTGGGGTCCGTCATTTGGGGGGTGGGTTAGGGGGGCTCGGCGGGGAAAAAGGCGATCTAGCCCCATCGGTTCTGAATTAGATCTCCCGCTAATTGGAGAGGCAACATATACCGTTCACATGTCTGTTTACTTGATAATTGAATTATATTTTAATAATAAAAAACAAAGGTTTAAGCGGCCAATTTCTTTTTTATTCTAGAAATTTGGGGTCCGTCATTTTGGGGGGGGGGGGCGTAGAAGGGCTCGGAGGGGAAATAAGCGATATGACCCCCTCGGTTCTGAAGTACATCTCCTGCTTATTGGAGAGGCAACATATACCGTTTACATGTCTGTTTACATGATAATTGAATTATATTTTAATAATAAAAAAACAAACGTTAATCCGGCAAATTGCTTTTTTATTCTAGAAATTTGGGGTCCGTCATTTGGGGGGGGGGGATGGGGGGCTCGGAGGGGAAAAAGGGGACCTAGCCCCCTCGGTTCTGAAGAAGATCTCCCGCTAATTGGAGAGGCAACATATACCGTTTACATGTCTGTTTACATGATAATTGAATTATATTTTAATAATAAAAAACATTCATGCGGCAAATAGCTTTTTTATTCTAGAAATTTGGGGTCCGTCATTTTGGGGGGTGGGGCGTAGGGGGGCTTGGAGGGGAAATAGGCGATATGACCCCCTCGGTTCTGAAGTAGATCTCCCGCTAATTGGAGAGGTAACATATACCGTTTACATGTCTGTTTACATGATAATTGAATTATATTTTAATAATAAAAAACAAACTTTCATGCGGCCAATTTCTTTTTTATTCTAGAAATTTGGGGTCCGCTATTTGGGGGGGGGGGGAGGGCGTAGGGGGCTCGAAGGGGAAATAGGCGATCTGGCCTCGTCGGTTCTGAAGTAGATCTCCCGCTCATTGGAGAGGCAACATATACCATTTACATGTCTGTTTACATGATAATTAAATTATATTTTATTAATAAAAAACAAACATTCGTGCGGCAAGTTGCTTTTTTATTCTAGAAATTTGGTGTCCGTCATTTTTGGGGGGGAGGGCGTAGGGGGACTCGGAGGGGAAATAAGCGATCTGGCCTCCTCGGTTCTGAAGTAGATCTCCCGCTAATTGGAGAGGCAACATATACCGTTCACATGTCTGTTTACATGATAATTGAATTATATTTTAATAATAAAAAACAAACATTCATGCGACAAATTGCATTTTTATTCACGAAATTTGGGGTCCGTCATTTCAGGGGGGGAGGGCGAAGGGGGGCTCGGAGGGTAAATAAACGATCTGGCCCCCTCGGTTCTGAATAAGATCTCCCGCTTATTGGAGAGGCAACATACACCGTTTACATGTCTATTTATATGATAATTAAATTAGATTTTACTAATAAAAAACAAACATTCGTGCAGAAAATTGCTTTTTTATTCTAGAAATTTCGGGTTTGTCATTTGGGGGGGGGCGAAGGGGGGCTTGGAGGGAAAATAAGAAAACTGGCCCCCTTGGTTCTGAAATAGATCTCCCGCTAATTGGTGAGGCAATATATACCGTTTACATGTCTATTTACATGATAATAGTATTATATTTAAATGTGAAAATTCAAACATTCATGCAGCAAATTGCTTATATAATCGGGAAAATTGGGGTCCGTTCTTTGAGAGAGAAAAGGTGGGCTCAGATAGGAATAAAATTATCTGGCCCCATTGGTTCTGAAGTAGGTCTCCCGCTTATTGAAGAGGCAATATATGCAGTTGACATGTCTATTCACATGATTATAGTATTATATTTAAATGTGAAAATTCAAACATTCATGCACCAAATCGCTTAATTAATCGAGAAATTTGGGGTCCGTTCTTTGAGAGGGGAAGGGTGGGCTCAGACGGGAAATAAAGTATCTGGTCCCCTCGGTTCTGAATTAGATCTCCCGCTTATTGGAGAGGCAACATACACCGTTTACATGTCTATTTACATGATAATTGAATTATATTTTAATAATAAAAAACAAACATTCGTGCAGAAAATTGCTTTTTTATTCACGAAATTTCGGGTTTGTCATTTGGGGGCGAAGGGGGGCTCGAAGGGAAAATAAGAAAACTGGCCCCCTTGGTTCTGAAGTAGATCTTCCGCTAATTGGTGAGGCAATATATACCGTTTACATGTCTATTTACATGATAATAGTATTATATTTAAATGTGAAAATTCAAACATTCATGCAGCAAATTGCTTATATAATCGGGAAAATTGGGGTCCGTTCTTTGAGAGAGAAAAGGTGGGCTCAGACAGGAAATAAATTATCTGGCACCATTGGTTCTGAAGTTGGTCTCCCGCTTATTGAAGAGGCAATATATGCCGTTGACATGTCTGTTTACATGATAATTGAATTATATTTTAATAATAAAAAACAAACGTTCATCCGGCAAATTGCTTTTTTATTCTAGAAATTTGGGGTCCGTCATTTGGGGGGTGGGTTAGGGGGGCTCGGAGGGGAAAAAGGCGATCTAGCCCCATCGGTTCTGAAGTAGATCTCCCGCTAATTGGAGAGGCAACATATACCGTTCGCATGTCTGTTTACTTGATAATTGAATTATATTTTAATAATAAAAAACAAAGGTTTATGCGGCAAATTTCTTTTTTATTCTAGAAATTTGGGGTCCGTCATTTTGGGGGGGGGGCGTAGAAGGGCTCGGAGGGGAAATAAGCGATATGACCCCTCGGTTCTGAAGTACATCTCCTGCTTATTGGAAGGCAACATATACCGTTTACATGTCTGTTTACATGATAATTGAATTATATTTTAATAATAAAAAAACAAACGTTCATCCGGCAAATTGCTTTTTTATTCTAAAAATTTGGGGTCCGTCATTTGGGGGGGGGGGGGCTAGGGGGCTCGGAGGGGAAAAAGGGGACCTAGCCCCCTCGGTTCTGAAGAAGATCTCCCGCTAATTGGAGAGGCAACATATACCGTTTACATGTCTATTTACATGATAATAGTATTATATTTAAATGTGAAAATTCAAACATTCATGCAGCAAATTGCTTATATAATCGGGAAAATTGGGGTCCGTTTTTTGATAGAGGAAGGGTGGGCTCAGATAAGAATAAAATTATCTGGCCCATTGGTTCTGAAGTAGGTCTCCCGCTTATTGAAGAGGCAATATATGCAGTTGACATGTCTATTCACATGATTATAGTATTATATTTAAATGTGAAAATTCAAACATTCATGCACCAAATCGCTTAATTAATCGAGAAATTTGGGGTCCGTTCTTTGAGAGGGGAAGGGTGGGCTCAGACGGGAAATAAAGTATCTGGTCCCCTCGGTTCTGAATTAGATCTCCCGCTTATTGGAGAGGCAACATACACCGTTTACATGTCTATTTATATGATAATTAAATTAGATTTTACTAATAAAAAACAAACATTCGTGCAGAAAATTGCTTTTTTATTCACGAAATTTCGGGTTTGTCATTTGGGGGGGGGGGCGAAGGGGGGCTCGGAGGGAAAATAAGAAAACTGGCCCCCTTGGTTCTGAAGTAGATCTTCCGCTAATTGGTGAGGCAATATATACCGTTTACATGTCTATTTACATGATAATAGTATTATATTTAAATGTGAAAATTCAAACATTCATGCAGCAAATTGCTTATATAATCGGGAAAATTGGGGTCCGTTCTTTGAGAGAGAAAAGGTGGGCTCAGACAGGAAATAAATTATCTGGCACCATTGGTTCTGAAGTTGGTCTCCCGCTTATTGAAGAGGCAATATATGCAGTTGACATATCTATTCACATGATTATAGTATTATATTTAAATGTGAAAATTCAAACATTCATGCACCAAATTGCTAAATTAATAGAGAAATTTGGGGTCCGTTCTTTGAGAGAGGAAGGGTGGGCTCAGACGGGAAATAAAGTATCTGGTCCCCTCGGTTCTGAAGTTGGTCTTTCGCTTATTGAAGAGGCAATATATACCGTTGACATGTCTGTTTACATGATAATTGAATTATATTTTAATAATAAAAAACAAACGTTCATCCGGCAAATTGCTTTTTTATTCTAGAAATTTGGGGTCCGTCATTTGGGGGGTGGGTTAGGGGGGCTCGGAGGGGAAAAAGGCGATCTAGCCCCATCGGTTCTGAAGTAGATCTCCCGCTAATTGGAGAGGCAACATATACCGTTCACATGTCTGTTTACTTGATAATTAAATTATATTTTAATAATAAAAAACAAAGGTTTATGCAGCCAATTTCTTTTTTATTCTAGAAATTTGGGGTCCGTCATTTTGGGGGGGGGGGGGGCGTAGAAGGGGCTCGGAGGGGAAATAAGCGATATGACCCCCTCGGTTCTGAAGTACATCTCCTGCTTATTGGAGAGGCAACATATACCGTTTACATGTCTGTTTACATGATAATTGAATTATATTTTAATAATAAAAAAACAAACGTTCATCCGGCAAATTGCTTTTTTATTCTAGAAATTTGGGGTCCGTCATTTGGGGGGGGGGGGCTAGGGGGCTCGGAGGGAAAAAGGGACCTAGCCCCCTCGGTTCTGAAGAAGATCTCCCGCTAATTGGAAAGGCAACATATACCGTTTACATGTCTGTTTACATGATAATTGAATTATATTTTTATAATAAAAAATATTCATGCGGCAAATAGCTTTTTTATTCTAGAAATTTGGGGTCCGTCATTTTGGGGGGTGGGGCTTAGGGGGGCTCGGAGGGGAAATAGGCGATATGACCCCCTCGGTTCTGAAGTAGATCTCTTGCTAATTGGAGAGGTAACATATACCGTTTACATGTCTGTTTACATGATAATTGAATTATATTTTAATAATAAAAAACAAACGTTCATGCGGCCAATTTCTTTTTTATTCTAGAAATTTGGGGTCCGCTATTTGGGGGGGGGGGGAGGGCGTAGGGGGCTCGAAGGGGAAATAGGCGATCTGGCCTCCTCGGTTCTGAAGTAGATCTCCCGCTCATTGGAGAGGCAACATATACCATTTACATGTCTGTTTACAAGATAATTAAATTATATTTTATTAATAAAAAACAAACATTCGTGCAGAAAATTGCTTTTTTATTCTAGAAATTTCGGGTTTGTCATTTGGGGGGCGAAGGGGGCTCGGAGGGAAAATAAGAAAACTGGCCCCCTTGGTTCTGAAATAGATCTCCCGCTAATTGGTGAGGCAATATATACCGTTTACATGTCTGTTTACATGATAATTGAATTATATTTTAATAATAAAAAACAAACGTTCATCCGGCAAATTGCTTTTTTATTCAAGAAATTAGGAGTCCGTTATTTGGGGAGGGGTAGGGGGGGCTCGGAGGGGAAATAAGCGATATGATCCCCTCGGTTCTGAAATAGATCTCCCGCTAATTGGAGAGGCAATATATACCGTTTACATGTCTGTTTGCATGATAATTGAATTATATTATAATAATAAAAAACATTCGTTCGGCAAATTGCTTTTTCATTCTAGAAATTTGGGGTCCGTCATTTGGGGGGGGGTTTAGGGGGGCTCGGAGGGAAATAGGCGATCTGGCCCCCACGGTTCTGAAGAAGATCTGCCGCTTATTGAATAGGCAATATATACTGTTGACATGTCTATTTACATGATAATAGTATTATATTTAAATGTGAAAATTCAAACATTCATGCAGAAAATTGCTTATTTATTCGGGAAAATTGGGGTCCGTTTTTTGAGAGAGGAAGGGTGGGCTCAGACGGGAAATAAAGAATCTGGCCCCCTTGATTCTGAAGTAGGTTTCCCGCTTATTGAAGAGGCAATACATACTGTTGACATGTCTATTTACATGATAACAGTATTATATTTAAATGTGAATTTTCAAACATTCATGCAGCAAATTGCTTATATAATCGGGAAAATTGGGGTCCGTTCTTTGAGAGAGGAAGGGTTGGCTCAGACGGGAAATACATTAACTGGGCCCATTGGTTCTGAAGTAGGTCTCCCGCTTATTGAAGAGGCAATATATGCAGTTGACATGTCTATTTACATGATTATAGTATTATATTTAAATGTGAAAATTCAAACATTCATGCACCAAATTGCTTAATTAATCGAGAAAAGTGGAGTCCGTACTTTGAGAGAGGAAGGAAGGGCTCAGACGGGAAATAAAGTATCTGACCCCCTCGGTTCTGAAGTTGGTCTCCCGCTTATTGAAGAGGCAATATATACTGTTGATATGTCTATTTACATGATAATAGTATTATATTTAAATTTGAAAATTCAAAAATTCATGCAGCAAATTGCTTATTTAATCGAGAAAAGTGGAGTCCCTACTTTGAGAGAGGAAGGAAGGGCTCAGACGGGAAATAAGCGATATGATGTCCTCGGTTCTGAAGTAGATCTCCCGCTAATTGGAGAGGTAACATATACCGTTAACATGTCTGTTTACATGATAATTGAATTATATTTTAATAATAAAAAACAAACATTCGTTCAGAAAATTGCTTTTTTATTCTAGAAATGTGGGGTCCGTCATTTGGGGGGGGGGGCATAGGGGGGCCCGGAGGGAAAAAATAACGATATAACCCCGTCGGTTCTGAAGTAGATCTCCCGCTAATTGGAGAGGCAACATATACCGTTTACATGTCTGTTTACATGATAAATGAATTATATTTTAATAATAAAAACAAACATTCGTGCGGCAAATTGCTTTTTCATTCTAGAAATTTGGGGTCCGTCATTTGGGGGGGCGTAGGGAAGCTCGGAGGGGAAATAGACGATCTGGCCCCCTCGGTTGTGAAGTAGATCTCCCGCTAATTGGAGAGGCAACATATACCGTTAGCATGTCTGTTTACATGATAATTGAATTATATTTTAATAATAAAAAACAAAGGTTCATGCGGCCAATTTCTTTTTTATTCTAGAAATTTGGGGTCCGTTATTTGGGGGGGGGGCGTAGGGGGCTCAGAGGGAAATAGGCGATCGGGCCTCCTCGGTTCTGAAGTAGATCTCCCGCTAATTGGAGAGGCAACATATACCGTTAACATGTCTGTTTACATGATAATTGAATTATATTTTAATAATAAAAACAAACATTCGTGCGGCCAATTTCTTTTTTATTCTAGAAATTTGGGGTCCGTTATTTGGGGGGGGGCGTAGGGGGCTCGGAGGGGAAATAGGCGATCTGGCCTCCTCGGTTCTGAAGTAGATCTCCCGCTCATTGGAGAGGCAACATATACCGTTAACATGTCTGTTTACATGATAATTAAATTATATTTTACTAATAAAAAACAAACATTCATGCAGAAAATTGCTTTTTTATTCTAGAAATTTCGGGTTTGTCATTTGGGAGGGGGAACGAAGGGGGGCTCGGAGTTAAAATAAGAAAACTGGCCCCCTTGGTTCTGAAGTTGATCTCCCGCTAATTGGTGAGGCAATATATACCGTTTACATGTCTATTTACATGATAATTGAATTATATTTTAATAATAAAAAACATTCATGCGGCAAATAGCTTTTTTATTCTAGAAATTTGGGGTCCGTAATTTGGAGGGTGGGTTTTGGGGGGGCTCGAAGGGGAAAAAGGCGATCTAGCCCCTTCGGTTCTGAAGTAGATCTCCCGCTAATTGGAGAGGCAACATATACCGTTAACATGTCTGTTTACATGATAATTGAATTATATTTTAATAATAAAAAACAAACATTCGTTCAGAAAATTGCTTTTTTATTCTAGAAATTTGGGGTCCGTCATTTGGGGGGGGGCATAGGTGGCTCGGAGGGGAAATAAACGATATGACCCCCTCGGTTCTGAAGTAGATCTCCCGCTAATTGGAGAGGCAACATATACCGTTAACATGTCTGTTTACATGATAATTGAATTATATTTTAATAATAAAAACAAACATTCGTTCGGAAAATTGCTTTTTATTCTAGAAATTTGGGGTCCGTCATTTGGGGGGGGGCATAGGGGGGCTCGGAGGGAAAAAAGGCGATCTGGCCCCCTCGGTTCTGAAGTAGATCTCCCGCTAATTGGAGAGGCAACATATACCGTTTACATGTCTGTTTACATGATAAATTGAATTATATTTTTAATAATAAAAAAACAAACATTCGTGCGGCAAAATTGCTTTTTCATTCTAGAAATTTGGGGTCCGTCATTTGGGGGGGCGTAGGGGAAGCTCGGAGGGAAATAAGCGATCTGGCCCCTCGGTTCTGAAGTAGATCTCCCGCTAATTGGAGAGGCAACATATACCGTTAGCATGTCTGTTTTACATGATAATTGAATTATATTTTAATAATAAAAAAACAAAGGTTCATGCGGCCAATTTCTTTTTTTATTCTAGAAATTTGGGGTCCGTTATTTGGGGGGGGCGTAAGGGAGCTCAGAGGGGAAATAGGCGATCTGGGCCTCCTCGGTTCTGAAGTAGATCTCCCGCTAATTGGAGAGGCAACATATACCGTTACATGTCTGTTTACATGATAATTGAATTATATTTTTAATAATAAAAACAAACATTCGTGCGGCAAATTGCTTTTTTTATTCTAGAAATTTGGGGTCCGTTATTTGGGGGCGTATAGGGGCTCGGAGGGAAAATAGAGCGATCTAGCCTCCTCGGTTCTGAAGAAGATCTCCCGCTCATTGGAGAGGCAACATATACCATTTACATGTCTGTTTACATGATAATTAAATTATATTTTAATAATAAAAAACAAACTTTCGTTCGGAAATTTGCTTTTTTATTCTATAAATTTGAGGTCCGTCATTTGGGGGGGCGTAGGGGGGCTCGGAGGAAATAAACGATCTAGCCTCCTCGGTTCTGAAGTAGATCTCCCGCTAGTGGAGAGGCAACATATACCGTTTACATATCTGTTTTACATGATAATTGAATTATATTTTAATAATAAAAAAACAAACATTCATGCGGCAAATTAGATTTTTTTATTCACGAAATTTGGGGTCCGTCATTTGGGGGGGGGAGGGCGTAGGGGGCTCGGAGGGTAAAATAAGCGATCTGGCCCCCTCGGTTCTGAAATTAGATCTCCCGCTAATTGGAGAGGCAACATACACCGTTTACATGTCTATTTATATGATAATTAAATTAGATTTTACTAATAAAAAACAAACATTCATGCAGAAAATTGCTTTTTTATTCTAGAAATTTCGGGTTTGTCATTTGGGAGGGGGAACGAAGGGGGGCTCGGAGTTAAAATAAGAAAACTGGCCCCCTTGGTTCTGAAGTTGATCTCCCGCTAATTGGTGAGGCAATATATACCGTTTACATGTCTATTTACATGATAATTGAATTATATTTTAATAATAAAAAACATTTATGCGGCAAATAGCTTTTTTATTCTAGAAATTTGGGGTCCGTAATTTGGAGGGTGGGTTTTGGGGGGGCTCGAAGGGGAAAAAGGCGATCTAGCCCCCTCGGTTCTGAAGTAGATCTCCCGCTAATTGGAGAGGCAACATATACCGTTAACATGTCTGTTTACATGATAATTGAATTATATTTTAATAATAAAAAACAAACGTTCATGCGGTTAATTTCTTTTTTATTCTAGAAATTTGGGATCCGTTATTTGGGGGCATAGGGGGCTCGGAGGGGAAAATAGGCGATCTGGCCTCCTTGGTTCTGAAGTAGATCTTTTGCTCATTGGAGAGGCAATATATACCGTTAACATGTCTGTTTACATGATAATTGAATTATATTTTAATAATAAAATCAAACATTCGTGCGGCCAATTTCTTTTTTATTCTAGAAATTTGGGGTCCGTTATTTGGGGGGCGTAGGGGGCCTCGGAGGGAAATAGGCGATCTGGCCTCCTCGGTTCTGAAGTAGATCTCCCGCTCATTGGAGAGGCAACATATACCATTTACATGTCTGTTAACATGATAAATAAATTATATTTTATTAATAAAAAACAAACATTCGTGCGGCAAGTTGCTTTTTTATTCTAGAAATTTGGTGTCCGTCATTTGGGGGGTGGCGTAGGGGGGCTCGGAGGGGAAATAAGCGATCTGGCCTCCTCGGTTCTGAAGTAGATCTCCCGCTAATTGGAGAGGCAACATATACCGTTCACATGTCGGTTTACGTGATAATTGAATTATGTTTTAATAATAAAAAACAAACATTCATGCGGCAAATTGCATTTTTATTAGCGAAATTTGGGGTACGTCATTTCAGTGGGGAGGGCGTAGGGGGGCTCGGAGGGTAAATAAGCGATCTGGCCCCCTCGGTTCTGAATTAGATCTCCCGCTAATTGGAGAGGCAACATACACCGTTTACATGTCTATTTATATGATAATTAAATTAGATTTAACTAATAAAAATAAACATTCGTGCAGAAAATTGCTTTTTTATTCTAGAAATTTCGGGTTTGTCATTTGGGGGGGGGGGCGAAGGGGGGCTCGGAGGGAAAATAAGAAAACTGGCCCCCTTGGTTCTGAAGTAGATCTCCCGCTAATTGGTGAGGCAATATATACCGTTTACATGTCTATTTACATGATAATAGTATTATATTTAAATGTGAAAATTCAAACTTTCATGCACCAAATTGCTTAATTAATCGAGAAATTTGGGGTCCGTTCTTTGAGAGAGGAAGGGTGGGCTAAGACGTGAAATAAAGTATCTGGCCCCCTCGGTTCTGAAGTTGGTCTCCCGCTTATTGAAGAGGCAATATATGCAGTTGACATGTCTATTCACATGATTATAGTATTATATTTAAATGTGAAAATTCAAACATTCATGCACCAAATTGCTTAATTAATCGAGAAATTTGGGGTCCGTTCTTTGAGAGAGGAAGGGTGGGCTCAGACGGGAAATAAAGTATCTGGCCCCCTTTGGTTCTGAAGTTGGTCTCCCGCTTATTGAAGAGGCAATATATACTGTTGACATGTCTATTAACATGATAATAGTATTAAATTTAAATGTGAAAATTCAAACATTCATGCAGCAAATTGCTTATTTAATCGAGAAAAGTGGGTTCCGTACTTTGAGAGAGGAAGGGTGGGCTCAGACGGGAAATAAAGTATCTGATCCCTTCGGTTCTGAAGTAGATCTCCCGCTAATTGGAGAGGCAACATATACCGTTTACATGTCTGTTTACATGATAATTGAATTATATTTTAATAATAAAAAACAAACGTTCATCCGGCAAATTGCTTTTTATTCAAGAAATTTGGGGTCCGTCATTTGGGGGGTGGGTTACGGGGCTCGGAGGGGAAAAAGGCGATCTAGCCCCATCGGTTCTGAATTAGATCTCCCGCTTATGAGAGAGGCAACATATACCGTTTACATGTCTGTTTACATGATAATTGAATTATATTTTAATAATAAAAAACAAACATTCGTTCGGAAAATTGCTTTTTTATTCTAAAAATATGGGGTCCGTCATTTGGGGGGCATAGGGGGCTCGGAGGGGAAATAAACGATATGACCCCCTCGATTCTAAAGTAGATCTCCCGCTAATTGGAGAGGCAACATATACCGTTTACATGTCTGTTTACATGATGATTGAATTATATTTTAATAATAAAAAACAAACGTTCATCCGGCAAATTGCTTTTTTTTCTAGAAATTTGGGGTCCGTCATTTGGGGGGGGGGGTAGGGGGGCTCGGAGGGGAAAAAGGCGATCTAGCCCCCTCATTTCTGAAGTAGATCTCCCGTTAATTGGAGGGGCAACATATACCGTTTACATGTCTGTTTAGATGATAATTGAATTATATTTTAATAATAAAAAACAAACGTTCATGCGGCCAATTTCTTTTTTATTCTAGAAATTTGGGGTCCGTCATTTTGGGGGGGGGCGTAGGGGCCTCGGAAAGGAAATAAGCAATATGACCCCCTCGGTTCTGAAGTAGATCTCCCGCTAATTGGAGAGGTAACATATACCGTTAACATGTCTGTTTACATGATAATTGAATTATATTTTTAATAATAAAAAACAAACATTCATTCGGAAAATTGCTTTTTTATTCTAGAAATTTGGGGTCCGTCATTTGGGGGGGGCATAGGGGGCTCGGAGGGGAATTAAACGATATGACCCCCTCGGTTCTGAAGTAGATCTCCCGCTAATTGGAGAGGCAATATATACCGTTTACATGTCTGTTTACATGATAATTGAATTATATTTTAATAATAAAAAACAAACGTTTATCCGGCAACTTGCTTTTTTATTCAAGAAATTTGGGGTCCGTCATTTGGGGGGTGGGAAAGGGGGCTCTGAGGGGAAAAAGGCGATCTAGCCCCCTCGGTTCTGAAGTAGATCTCCCGCTAATTGGAGAGGCAACATATACCGTTTACATGTCTGTTTACGTGATAATTGAATTATATTTTAATAATAAACAACAAACATTCGTTCGGAAAATTGCTTTTTTATTCTAGAAATTTGGGGTCCGTCATTTGGGGGGGGGCATAGGGGGGCTCGGAGGGAAAAAAAACGATATAACCCCGTCGGTTCTGAAGTAAATCTCCCGCTAATTGGAGAGGCAATATATACCGTTTACATGTCTGTTTGCATGATAATTGAATTATATTATAATAATAAAAAA
Organism: Schistocephalus solidus; assembly: GCA_017591395.1. Classification (NCBI taxonomy): domain Eukaryota; kingdom Metazoa; phylum Platyhelminthes; class Cestoda; order Diphyllobothriidea; family Diphyllobothriidae; genus Schistocephalus; species Schistocephalus solidus. The sequence goes on along the minus strand of WEDG01004025.1, from coordinate 206,776 downwards.
CAAAGGTTCATGCGGCCAATTTCTTTTTCATTCTAGAAATTTGGGGTCCGTCATTTGGGGGGGGGTTTAGGGGGGCTCGGAGGGAAATAGGCGATCTGGCCCCCTCGGTTCTGAAGAAGATCTGCCGCTTATTGAATAGGCAATATATACTGTTGACATGTCTATTTACATGATAATTGTATTATATTTAAATGTGAAAATTCAAACATTCATGCAGAAAATTGCTTATTTATTCGGGAAAATTGGGGTCCGTTTTTTGAGAGAGGAAGGGTGGGCTCAGACGGGAAATAAAGAATCTGGCCCCCTTAATTCTGAAGTATGTCTCCCGCTTATTAAAGAGGCAATACATACTGTTGACATGTCTATTTAGATGATAATAGTATTATATTTAAATGTGAAAATTCAAACATTCATGCAGCAAATTGCTTATATAATCGGGAAAATTGGGGTCCGTTCTTTGAGAGAGGAAGGGTTGGCTCAGACGGGAAATACATTATCCGGGCCCATTGGTTCTGAAGTAGGTCTCCCGCTTATTGAAGAGGCAATATATGCAGTTGACATGTCTATTTACATGATTATAGTATTATATTTAAATGTGAAAATTCAAACATTCATGCACCAAATTGCTTAATTAATCGAGAAAAGTGGAGTCCGTACTTTGAGAGAGGAAGGGTGGGCTCAGACGGGAAATAAAGTATCTGACCCCCTCGGTTCTGAAGTTGGTCTCCCGCTTATTGAAGAGGCAATATATACTGTTGATATGTCTATTTACATGATAATAGTATTATATTTAAATGTGAAAATTCAAACATTCATGCAGCAAATTGCTTATTTAATCGAGAAAAGTGGAGTCCGTACTTTGAGAGAGGAAGGAAGGGCTCAGACGGGAAATAAAGTATCTGACCCCCTCGGTTCTGAAGTAGATCTCCCGCTAATTGGAGAGGCAACATATACCGTTTACATGTCTGTTTACATGATAATTGAATTATATTTTAATAATAAAAAACAAACGTTCATGCGGCCAATTTCTTTTTTATTCTAGAAATTTGGGGTCCGTCATTTAGGGGGGGGGCGTAGGGGGGCTCGGAGGGGAAATAAGCGATATGATCCCCTCGGTTCTGAAGTAGATCTCCCGCTAATTGGAGAGGTAACATATACCGTTAACATGTCTGTTTACATGATAATTGAATTATATTTTAATAATAAAAAACAAATATTCGTTCAGAAAATTGCTTTTTTATTCTAGAAATTTGGGGTCCGTCATTTGGGGGGGCATAGGTGGCTCGGAGGGGAAATAAACGATATGACCCCCTCGGTTCTGAAGTAGATCTCCCGCTAATTGGATAGGCAACATATACCGTTTACATGTCTGTTGACATGATAATTGAATTATATTTTAATAAAAAAAACAAACGTTCATCCGGCAACTTCCTTTTTTATTCAAGAAATTTTGGGTCCGTCATTTGGGGGGGGGGTGGCATAGGGGGCTCGGAGGGAAAACGATATAACCCCGTCGGTTCTGAAGTAGATCTCCCGCTAATTGGAGAGGCAACATATACCGTTTACATGTCTGTTTACATGATAAATGAATTATATTTTAATAATAAAAACAATCATTCGTGCGGCAAATTGCTTTTTCATTCTAGAAATTTGGGGTCCGTCATTTGGGGGGGCGTAGGGAAGCTCGGAGGGGAAATAGACGATCTGGCCCCCTCGGTTGTGAAGTAGATCTCCCGCTAATTGGAGAGGCAACATATACCGTTAACATGTCTGTTTACATGATAATTGAATTATATTTTAATAATAAAAAACAAAGGTTCATGCGGCCAATTTCTTTTTTATTCTAGAAATTTGGGGTCCGTTATTTGGGGGCGTAGGGGGCTCGGAGGGGAAATAGGCGATCGGGCCTCCTCGGTTCTGAAGTAGATCTCCCGCTAATTGGAGAGCAACATATACCGTTAACATGTCTGTTTACATGATAATTGAATTATATTTTAATAATAAAAACAAACTTTCGTTCGGAAATTTGCTTTTTTATTCTAGAAATTTGGTGTTTGTCATTTGGGGGGGGGGGGCGTAGGGGGGCTCGGAGGGGAAATAAACGATCTGGCCTCCTCGGTTCTGAAGTAGATCTCCCGCTAATTGGAGAGGCAACATATACCGTTCACATGTCTGTTTACATGATAATTGAATTATATTTTAATAATAAAAAACAAACATTCATGCGGCAAATTGCATTTTTATTCACGAAATTTGGGGTCCGTCATTTCAGGGGGGAGGGCGTAGGGGGGCTCGGAGGGGAAATAAGCGATATGAACCCCTCGGTTCTGAAGTAGATCTCCCGCTAATTGGAGAGGTAACATATACCGGTAACATGTCTGTTTACATGATAATTGAATTATATTTTAATAATAAAAAACAAATATTCGTCCAGAAAATTGCTTTTTTATTCTAGAAATTTGGGGTCCGTCATTTGGGGGGGCATAGGTGGCTCGGAGGGGAAATAAACGATATGACCCCCTCGGTTCTGAAGTAGATCTCCCGCTAATTGGATAGGCAACATATACCGTTTACATGTCTGTTGACATGATAATTGAATTATATTTTAATAAAAAAAACAAACAATCATCCGGCAACTTCCTTTTTTATTCAAGAAATTTTGGGTCCGTCATTTGGGGGGGGGGTGGGCATAGGGGGGCTCGGAGGGAAAAAAAACGATATAACCCCGTCGGTTCTGAAGTAGATCTCCCGCTAATTGGAGAGGCAACATATACCGTTTACATGTCTGTTTACATGATAAATGAATTATATTTTAATAATAAAAACAATCATTCGTGCGGCAAATTGCTTTTTCATTCTAGAAATTTGGGGTCCGTCATTTGGGGGGGCGTAGGGAAGCTCGGAGGAAATAGACGATCTGGCCCCCTCGGTTGTGAAGTAGATGTCCCGCTAATTGGAGAGGCAACATATACCGTTAACATGTCTGTTTACATGATAATTGAATTATATTTTAATAATAAAAAACAAAGGTTCATGCGGCCAATTTCTTTTTTATTCTAGAAATTTGGGGTCCGTTATTTGGGGGGGGGGGCGTAGGGGGCTCGGAGGGGAAATAGGCGATCGGGCCTCCTCGGTTCTGAAGTAGATCTCCCGCTAATTGGAGAGGCAACATATACCGTTAACATGTCTGTTTACATGATAATTGAATTATATTTTAATAATAAAAACAAACTTTCGTTCGGAAATTTGCTTTTTTATTCTAGAAATTTGGTGTTTGTCATTTTGGGGGGCGTAGGGGGCTCGGAGGGGAAATAAACGATCTGGCCTCCTCGGTTCTGAAGTAGATCTCCCGCTAATTGGAGAGGCAACATATACCGTTCACATGTCTGTTTACATGATAATTGAATTATATTTTAATAATAAAAAACAAACATTCATGCGGCAAATTGCATTTTTTTATTCACGAAATTTGGGGTCCGTCATTTCAGGGGGAGGGCGTAGGGGGCTCGGAGTAAATAAGCGATCTGGCCCCCTCGGTTCTGAATTAGATCTCCCGCTAATTGGAGAGGCAATATATACCGTTTACATGTCTATTTATATGATAATTAAATTAGATTTTACTAATAAAAAACAAACATTCGTGCAGAAAATTGCTTTTTTATTCTAGAAATTTCGGTTTTGTCATTTGGGGGGGGGGGCGAAGGGGGGCTCGGAGGGAAAATAAGAAAACTGGCCCCCTTGGTTCTGAAGTTGATCTCCCGCTAATTGGTGAGGCAATATATACCGATTACATGTCTATTTACATGATAATTGAATTATATTTTAATAATAAAAAAAACATTCATGCGGCAAATAGCTTTTTTATTCTAGAAATTTGGGGTCCGTAATTTGGAGGGTGGGTTAGGGGGGCTCGGAGGGGAAAAAGGCGATCTAGCCCCCTCGGTTCTGAAGTAGATCTCCCGCTAATTGGAGAGGCAACATATACCGTTTACATGTCTGTTTACATGATAATTGAATTATATTTTAATAATCTAAAACAAACATTCGTTCGGAAAATTGCTTTTTTATTCTAGAAATTTGGGGTCCGTCATTTGGGGAGGGGGTAGGGGGGGCTCGGAGAGGAAATAAGCGATATGACCCCCTTGGTTCTGAAGTAGATCTCCCGCTAATTGGAGCGGCAACATATACCGTTTACATGTCTGTTTACATGATAATTGAATTATATTTTAATAAAATAAAACAAACATTCGTTCGGAAAATTGCTTTTTTATTCAAGAAATTTGGGGTCCGTCATTTGAGGGGTGGGTTAGGGGGGCTCTGAGGGGAAAAAGGCGATCTAGCCCCCTCGGTTCTGAAGTAGATCTCCCGCTATTTGGAGCGGCAACATATACCGTTTACATGTCTGTTTACATGATAATTGAATTATATTTTAATAATATAAAACAAACATTCGTTCGGAAAATTGCTTTTTTATTCTAGAAATTTGGGGTCCGTCATTTGGGGAGGGGGTAGGGGGGGCTCGGAGAGGAAATAAGCGATATGACCCCCTTGGTTCTTAAGTAGATCTCCCGCTAATTGGAGAGGCAATATATACCGTTTACATGTCTGTTAAGATGATAATTGAATTATATTTTAATAATAAAAAACAAACGTTCATCCGGCAAATTGCTTTTTTATTCTATACATTTGGGGTCCGTCATTTGGGGAGGGGGTAGGGGGGGCTCGGAGGGGAAATAAGCGATATGACCCCCTCGGTTCTGAAAAAGATCTCCCGCTTATTCGAGAGGCAATATATACCGTTTACATGTCTGTTAACATGATAATTGAATGATTTTTTAATAATAAAAAACATTCGTTCGGCAAATTGCTTTTTCATTCTAGAAATTTGGGGTCCGTCATTTGGGGGGTGGGTAAGGGGGCTCTGAGGGGAAAAAGGCGATCTAGCCCCCTCGGTTCTGAAGTAGATCTCCCGCTAATTGGAGAGGCAACATATACTGTTGACATGTCTATTTACATGATAATAGTATTATATTTAAATGTGAAAATTTAAACATTCATGCAGCAAATTGCTTATATAATCGGGAAAATTGGGGTTTGTTCTTTGAGAGAGGAAGGGTGGGCTCGACGGGAAATAAAGAATCTGTCCCCCTTGGTTCTTAAGTTTGGTCTCCCGCTTATTGAAGAGGCAATATATACTGTTGACATGTCTATTTACATGATAATAGTATTATATTAAAATGTGAAAAATTCAAACATTCATGCAGCAAATTGCTTTAATTAATCGAGAAAAATTGGGGTCCGTTCTTTGAGAGGAAGGGTGGGTTCAGACGGTAACAAAGTATCTGGCCCCCTCGGTTCTGAAGTTGGTCTCCCGCTTATTGAAGGGGAAAATATATACTGTTGACATGTCTATTTACATGATAATAGTAATTATATTTAAATGTGAAAAATTTAAACATTCATGCAGCAAATTGCTTAATTAATCGAGAAAAATTGGGGTCCGTTCTTTGAGAGAGGAAGGGGTGGGCTCAGACGGGAAATAAAGTATCTGGCCCCTCGGTTCTGAAGTAGGTCTCTTGCTTATTAAAGGGGCAATATATACTGTTGTCATGTCTATTTACATGATAATAGTATTATATTTAAATGTGAAAAATTCAAACATTCATGCAGCAAATTGCTTATTTAATCGAGAAAAGTGGAGTCCGTACTTTGAGAGAGGAAGGGTGGGCTCAGACGGGGAAATAAATTATCTGGCCCCCTCGGTTCTGAAGTTGGTCTCCCGCTTATTGAAGAGGCAATATATACTGTTGACATGTCTATTTACATGATAATAGTATTATATTTAAAATGTGAAAATTCAAACATTCATGCAGCAAATTGCTTATTTAATCGAGAAAATTGGGGTCCGTTCTTTGAGAGAGGAAGGGTGGGATCAGACGGGAAATAAAGTATCTGGCCCCCTCAGTTCTGAAGTAGGTCTCTTGCTTATTAAAGGGGCAATATATACTGTTGTCATGTCTATTTACATGATAATAGTATTATATTTAAATGTGAAAATTCAAACATTCATGCAGCAAATTGCTTATTTAATCGAGAAAAGTGGGGTCCGTACTTTGAGAGAGGAAGGGTGGGCTCAGACGGGAAATAAATTATCTGGCCCCCTCGGTTCTGAAGTTGGTCTCCCGCTTATTGAAGAGGCAATATATACTGTTGACATGTCTATTAACATGATAATAGTATTATATTTAAATGTGAAAATGTAAACATTTATGCAGCAAATTGCTTAATAAATCGAGAAAATTGGGGTCCGATCATTGAGAAAGGGTGGGCTCAGACGGGAAATAAAGTATCTGGCCCCCTCGGTTCTGAAGTTGGTCTCCCGCTTATTGAAGAGGCAATATATACTGTTGACATGTCTATTTACATGATAATAGTATTATATTTAAATGTGAAAATTCAAACATTCATGCAGCAAATTGCTTAATTAATCGAGAAAATTGGGGTCCGTTCTTTGAGAGAGGAAGGGTGGGTTCAGACGGTAAATAAAAGCATCTGGCCCCCTCGGTTCTGAAGTTGGTCTCCCGCTTATTGAAGGGGAAATATTTACTGTTGACATGTCTATTTTACATGATAATAGTAATTATATTTAAATGTGAAAAATTTAAACATTCATGCAGCAAATTGCTTATTTAATCGAGAAAATTGGGGTCCGTTCTTTGAGAGAGGAAGGGTGGGCTCAGACGGGAAATAAAGTATCTGGCCCCCTCGGTTCTGAAGTAGGTCTCTTTGCTAATTAAAGGGCAATATATACTGTTGTCATGTCTATTTACATGATAATAGTATTATATTTAAATGTGAAAATTCAAACATTCATGCAGCAAATTGCTTATTTAATCGAGAAAAGTGGGGTCCGTACTTTGAAAGAGGAAGGGTGGGCTCAGACGGGAAATAAATTATCTGGCCCCCTCGGTTCTGAAGTTGGTCTCCCGCTTATTAAAGAGGCAATATATACTGTTGACATGTCTATTTACATGATAATAGTATTATATTTAAATGTGAAAATTCAAACATTCATGTAGCAAATTGCTTATTTAATCGAGAAAATTGGGGTCCGTTCTTTGAGAGAGGAAGGGTGGGCTCAGACGGAAAATAAATTATCTGGCCCCCTCGGTTCTGAAGTTGGTCTCCCGCTTATTAAAGAGGCAATATATACTGTTGACATGTCTATTTACATGATAATAGTATTATATTTAAATGTGAAAATTCAAACATTCATGTAGCAAATTGCTTATTTAATCGAGAAAAGTGGGGTCCGTACTTTGAGAGAGGAAGGGTAGGCTCAGACGGGAAATAAATTATCTGGCCCCCTCGGTTCTGAAGTTGGTCTCCCGCTTATTAAAGAGGCAATATATACTGTTGACATGTCTATTTACATGATAATAGTATTATATTAAAATGTGAAAATTCAAACATTCATGCAGCAAATTGCTTAATTAATCGAGAAAATTGGGGTCCGTTCTTTGAGAGAGGAAGGGTGGGTTCAGACGGTAAATAAAGTATCTGGCCCCCTCGGTTCTGAAGTTGGTCTCCCGCTTATTGAAGGGGAAATATATACTGTTGACATGTCTATTTACATGATAATAGTAATTATATTTAAATGTGAAAATTTAAACATTCATGCAGCAAATTGCTTAATTAATCGAGAAAATTGGGGTCCGTTCTTTGAGAGAGGAAGGGTGGGCTCAGACGGGAAATAAAGTATCTGGCCCCCTCGGTTCTGAAGTAGGTCTCTTGCTTATTAAAGGGGCAATATATACTGTTGTCATGTCTATTTACATGATAATAGTATTATATTTAAATGTGAAAATTCAAACATTCATGCAGCAAATTGCTTATTTAATCGAGAAAAGTGGGGTCCGTACTTTGAGAGAGGAAGGGTGGGTTCAGACGGTAAATAAAGTATCTGGCCCCCTCGGTTCTGAAGTTGGTCTCCCGCTTATTGAAGGGGAAATATTTACTGTTGACATGTCTATTTGCATGATAATAGTAATTATATTTAAATGTGAAAATTTAAACATTCATGCAGCAAATTGCTTATTTAATCGAGAAAATTGGGGTCCGTTCTTTGAGAGAGGAAGGGTGGGCTCAGACGGGAAATAAAGTATCTGGCCCCCTCGGTTCTGAAGTTGGTCTCCCGCTTATTGAAGGGGCAATATATACTGTTGTCATGTCTATTTACATGATAATAGTATTATATTTAAATGTGAAAATTCAAACATTCATGCAGCAAATTGCTTATTTAATCGAGAAAAGTGGGGTCCGTACTTTGAGAGAGGAAGGGTGGGCTCAGACGGGAAATAAATTATCTGGCCCCCTCGGTTCTGAAGTTGGTCTCTCGCTTATTAAAGAGGCAATATATACTGTTGACATGTCTATTTACATGATAATAGTATTATATTTAAATGTGAAAATTCAAACATTCATGTAGCAAATTGCTTATTTAATCGAGAAAATTGGGGTCCGTTCTTTGAGAGAGGAAGGGTGGGCTCAGACGGAAAATAAAGTATCTGGCCCCCTCTGTTCTGAAGTAGGTCTTTTGCTTATTAAAGGGGCAATATATACTGTTGTCATGTCTATTTACATGATAATAGTATTATATTTAAATGTGAAAATTCAAACATTCATGCAGCAAATTGCTTATTTAATCGAGAAAAGTGGGGTCCGTTCTTTGAGAGAGGAAGGGTGGGTTCAGACGGTAAATAAAGTATCTGGCCCCCTCGGTTCTGAAGTTGGTCTCCCGCTTATTGAAGAGGCAATATATACTGTTGACATGTCTATTTACATGATAAAAGTATATTATTTAAATGTGAAAATGTAAACATTTATGCAGCAAATTGCTTAATTAATCGAGAAAATTGGGGTCCGATCATTGAGAAAGGGTGGGCTCAGACGGGAAATAAAGTATCTGGCCCCCTCGGTTCTGAAGTAGGTCTCCCGCTTATTGAAGAGGCAATATATACTGTTGACATGTCTATTTACATGATAATAGTATTATATTTAAATGTGAAAATTCAAACATTTATGCAGCAAATTGCTTAATTAATCGAGAAAATTGGGGTCCGTTCTTTGAGAGAGGAAGGGTGGGTTCAGACGGTAAATAAAGTATCTGGCCCCCTCGGTTCTGAAGTTGGTCTCCCGCTTATTGAAGGGGAAATATATACTGTTGTCATGTCTATTTACATGATAATAGTAATTATATTTAAATGTGAAAATTTAAACATTCATGCAGCAAATTGCTTATTTAATCGAGAAAAATTGGGGTCCGTTCTTTGAGAGGAGGGAAGGGTGGGCTCAGACGGGAAATAAATTATCTGGCCCCCTCGGTTCTGAAGTTGGTCTCCCGCTTATTAAAGGGGCAATATATACTGTTGTCATGTCTATTTACATGATAATAGTATTATATTTAAATGTGAAAATTCAAACATTCATGCAGCAAATTGCTTATTTAATCGAGAAAAGTGGGGTCCGTTCTTTGAGGAGAGGGAAGGGTGGGCTCGGACGGGGAAATAAATTATCTGGCCCCCTCGGTTCTGAAGTTGGTCTCCCGCTTATTAAAGAGGCAATATATACTGTTGACATGTCTATTTACATGATAATAGTATTATATTTAAATGTGAAAATTCAAACATTCATGCAGCAAATTGCTTAATTAATCGAGAAAATTGGGGTCCGTTCTTTGAGAAAGAAAGGGTGGGCTCGGACGGGAAATAAAGTATCTGGCCCCCTCGGTTCTGAAGTAGGTCTCTTGCTTATTAAAGGGGCAATATATACTGTTGTCATGTCTATTTACATGATAATAGTATTATATTTAAATGTGAAAATTCAAACATTCATGCAGCAAATTGCTTATTTAATCGAGAAAAGTGGGGTCCGTACTTAGAGAGAGGAAGGGTGGGCTCAGACGGGAAATAAATTATCTGGCCTCCTCGGTTCTGAAGTTGGTCTCCCGCTTATTAAAGAGGCAATATATACTGTTGACATGTCTATTTACATGATAATAGTATTATATTTAAATGTGAAAATTCAAACATTCATGCAGCAAATTGCTTAATTAATCGAGAAAATTGGGGTCCGTTCTTTGAGAAAGAAAGGGTGGGCTCGGACGGGAAATAAAGTATCTGGCCCCCTCGGTTCTGAAGTTGGTCTCCCGCTTATTAAAGAGGCAATATTTACTGTTGACATGTCTATTTAAATGATAATAGTATTATATTTAAATGTGAAAATTCACAAATTCATGCAGCAAATTGCTTAATTAATCGAGAAAATCGGGGTCCGTTCATTGAGAAAGGAAGGGTGGGCTCAGACGGGAAATAAAGTATCTGGCCCCCTCGGTTCTGAAGTTGGTCTCCCGCTTATTAAAGAGGCAATATTTACTGTTGACATGTCTATTTAAATGATTATAGTATTATATTGAAATGTGAAAAGTCAAAAATTCATGCAGCAAATCGCTTAATTAATCGAGAAAATTGGGGTCCGTTCTTAAAGAGAGGAAGGGTGAGCTCAGACGGGAAATAACGTGTCTGGCCCCCTCGGTTCTGAAGTAGGTCTCCCGCTTATTGAAGAGGCAATATATACTGTTGACATGTCTATTTACATGATAATAGTATTATATTTAAATGTGAAAATTCAAACATTCATGCAGCAAATTGCTTAATTAATCGAGAAAATTGGGGTCCGTTCTTTGAGAGAGGAAGGGTGGGTTCAGACGGTAAATAAAGTATCTGGCCCCCTCGGTTCTGAAGTTGGTCTCCCGCTTATTGAAGGGGAAATATTTACTGTTGACATGTCTATTTACATGATAATAGTAATTTATATTTAAATGTGAAAATTTAAACATTCATGCAGCAAATTGCTTATTTAATCGAGAAAATTGGGGTCCGTTCTTTGAGAGAGGAAGGGTGGGCTCGGACGGGAAATAAAGTATCTGGCCCCCTCGGTTCTGAAGTAGGTCTCTTGCTTATTAAAGGGGCAATATATACTGTTGTCATGTCTATTTACATGATAATAGTATTATATTTAAATGTGAAAATTCAAACATTCATGCAGCAAATTGCTTATTTAATCGAGAAAAGTGGGGTCCGTACTTTGAGAGAGGAAGGGTGGGCTCAGACGGGAAATAAATTATCTGGCCCCCTCGGTTCTGAAGTTGGTCTCCCGCTTATTAAAGAGGCAATATATACTGTTGACATGTCTATTTACATGATAATAGTATTATATTTAAATGTGAAAATTCAAACATTCATGCAGCAAATTGCTTAATTAATCGAGAAAATTGGGGTCCGTTCTTTGAGAAAGAAAGGGTGGGCTCGGACAGGAAATAAAGTATCTGGCCCCCTCGGTTCTGAAGTTGGTCTCCCGCTTATTAAAGAGGCAATATTTTACTGTTGACATGTCTATTTAAAATGATAATAGTATTATATTTAAATGTGAAAATTCACAAATTCATGCAGCAAATTGCTTAATTAATCGAGAAAATCGGGGTCCGTTCATTGAGAAAGGAAGGGTGGGCTCAGACGGGAAATAAAGTATCTGGCCCCCTCGGTTCTGAAGTTGGTCTCCCGCTTATTAAAGAGGCAATATTTACTGTTGACATGTCTATTTAAATGGATAATAGTATTATATTGAAATGTGAAAAGTCAAAAATTCATGCAGCAAATCGCTTAATTAATCGAGAAAATTGGGGTCCGTTCTTAAAGAGAGGAAGGGTGAGCTCAGACGGGAAATAACGTATCTGGCCCCCTCGGTTCTGAAGTAGGTCTCCCGCTTATTGAAGAGGCAATATATACTGTTGACATGTCTATTTACATGATAATTGAATTATATTCAATGTGAAAATACAATCATGCAGCAAATTGCTTTCTTACTCTAGAAAATTGGCCCCCGTCCATAAAGGGGGCTTAGAGGGGCTTTGAAGGGGCCTGGACCCGTCAGATTTTTTAGCTATGGTCAGGTTTATCGCAAAGACTTGAGAAGTTACCCGTGCTGAATATTATTGATGTATTTAATTTTTTGAATTCAAATTTACAATAGATACCAGATAAAATTGTGTACAAGCGTAGTTAGTGGGGACTATGATTAGCTGATTTAATTGGATGTTTTGATTTACTAGTCATTTGGAGGGCACTTATTTGCCAGCCCTGTTAAGTGCTCTAACAGACCACAGTTCAGACAGAATGTTTTGAATGGACTGGGCACACTTCGGGTGGATCCCGGATGGGAATGGTGTAATCGATGGTCTGTGAAGATGGTCGGTTTTCCGTCCCTCCCTTACCTCTGACATCTCCCCTCGTTACAGCTATCGTACTGTTTCGCAAGTCCCTGATCGTCAGCATCTCCACGACCCTCACCCAAATTTGCTAAGAGCACTGCACTCCCCACCGTTATCTAACTGATCATTCGTGACAGCCTCCCACTCCAAATGGATCAGTTGTACAGGTCCCCATTATTCGCTTTTATTTTTATACTCAATTTGTTACTGTTATGTTATGAACTTATTCTCGCCTTCTATCTATGCATGGGTGTGTGATAGTGCTTAACGATTCTGCCGACATTATATGGCTAAATATGGTCCTAGTGATATACTCCAGTGTGCGCTATCCTTGATATCCTTGGACGCTACAGTGCATATTGGCGTGAGTTGCCAAAATGCCTACTTTCACACCAGCCATAATGAACGTGAACTTTATAAGCACCTTCTTGGTGCAGAAGTATTACGGAATCAAGTCGAACAACGTCGGTAGGCGGATAATACGTGCAAAAAGGACCTATTATGCCGCGACCGAAGAAGCGGACGGTCCTTTGCCATCTACGTCATCAGCGGAATACCCCTCACCAGAACTTCAAATGCTTGAAACTTTTCCCGATGTTTCTACGATATAAGTATGATTTGGATGTAGAATCTATTGGGCTAACGAAACACGAGCAAAGTACACGGCAGATGCTTCCTCGCGGATTCGTAGGACGTCTATCTGAAGACAAACATTCCGCTAGCAACCGTTCAAGCTTTGCGGGATATGCTCCGCCCCTAACATCCAGAGGTTCCGAAGGACCCAAGAATGCTTCTGCGTACTCCAAGGATCAGGTCAATGTATCTGGCCAATCCTTGCTCGGGTAAATTACCCGGCAGTCATTAAGCCGCTTGTGGTTGGTGTGTTCTCTGGGTTCGGCAAGCCGGAGCCACCAGATGAGTTTCTAAGAGACTGCATTGATTAATTGAAAGACATTTTGGGAATTGACATGTGGGTCCCACAAACAGGGAACATAATGAAAGTTCAATTATCCCATGTTATCCGCGACTCACCAGCCCGCTCATATGTCCGACAGTTGAAGACACACAAATGTTACTATGGATTCGACAGGTATGTCATTTCGTGAAGATAACCGAAAACACTGTGCATACTCTCATATCGGAATTTCTTTTACAAACTGAATGACGTTTACGGTTCACAGTAGACGTCTTCGGGACGACCGTACGCTTCGATCTTGAACGCAGGAACTTAACAGCAAAGGCATATCGACTTTCGAAGAGCCACCTATAGACATGGTTGGATGCTTTCCAATAGACTACGTACACCTTGTGTACTTGGGCGTAATGCGGAAGTTACTCCATCAGTGGATATTGGGTGTGAAGAGGTTTTCACAGGCATTGAATGACCTCATTAGAAAATGCAGTCAATGCTTTCCGATGGACTTCTCGCGCAAGTGTAGAACCCTTGATTTCCTGGCGTTTTGGAAGGCGGCCGAACAGCTTTAATGGTTTTGGAATCCTTTTTTGACAATAGCGGCTATCAGCATTTTTTAAGAGTTTTCTATGGTAGTTTATATTTTTTGTCCTCTTATTTTATATAAGACTGAATCTAATCGTAATCCAATACCAGAAATATCAGTAAATAAAATAGAATAGAAAGAATAGTTCTTTTAATATAAAGAAAATGGTATGCTTACGCTATCACCGTACAATTCCATTTAAATTTATTTTTCGCATTTACAGTTATTTTCCACGTTTTCAAAATTTGTCCCTTTCTTTAAAAGTTAGTATTGCTCAATAAAATAATGCTAATTTTCACATTTCCTTTAAGTTTTAAATTCACTTAAGGTTATTCATTAATACTTTAAAGCGGAAAAGGATTATTTTAAAGCGTCCCGTTATGGCATCTTTCATAAAGTTGGGTATTTTGCACGTGTAAGGTCACTGTAGATTCTATAAGCCTGTTTTCTCCCTTTATTTATACTTGTGTGCTTGACGAGGTGTTTAACGATTCTGTCCTGCGTTACATAACCGCAAGTTACTCCTGAAAATCTAGTCAGCTGTGTGTGCTAACCTTGAAAACACATTGACGCTGAACTTCTGGGCTTGTGGTGTGCATATTCATATTTGATCAAGGAAATTGGAAAACATCTGATCTTAATACTTCGGTCCTTCGGACCTATACATGGTTTTAGAAGGTCAACTGAACGCTACCACTCACAGTATTCATGATATATATAGCTTAAAGCTTATACTGGATTTCTGTACATCCGAATAGCCCACAGCGAAGCATTTGTAAATATGTGCAGATGTGCGATTAATGCCTGTCCAAGCTGTGTTCAGGCGCTACACAACAAGAGAAGAAGGCAGCAATCAATCGTCGTACCCTTTCCCTCTTCATCTTGCGCCTCTCCCCTGTTTGTGGTCCAAGTTCTGGCAGGCGATGTGCGCAGTGTGGGATGGCGGGCACAACATGGGTTATCCTGTCTCCGCAGGCCACTGTGGTCGTTGCAACAAGAACCCTATAAACATTTACAGTAGCAGAAATTTATTGACTTGTAATTGGTTACTCCTTAAGCAAAAAAACTGGCTGAATGACTATGTTCGAACACCGAGGTATCTTGTAATCCAATGTCCATCCGGAGCCTAAGCTGAAACGTTGTTCTCAGTAGAAGCAAGTCACATTTTACGTAGAGTTTTCGTTTCAGTTTCCAAATTATGGTTATGCTTCCCTTTGCTGCGGTTTCCCTTAACACGCTTGGCCAACTTGTTTAATTACTGCTAATCAAAACACTATCAACAGCCTATACGATCGCCTCCCTTCTTTTATTATGTGCTCGGTAGTTAGTCTTGATTTAAAGTGCTGACCCAATTGCTGACTACTTTCAAGCTCCAGTGTG
Source organism: Schistocephalus solidus (assembly GCA_017591395.1). Taxonomy (NCBI): domain Eukaryota; kingdom Metazoa; phylum Platyhelminthes; class Cestoda; order Diphyllobothriidea; family Diphyllobothriidae; genus Schistocephalus; species Schistocephalus solidus. The sequence continues at coordinate 191,569 of WEDG01004025.1, read as the reverse complement.
CTCGTAATGCCCCCAAGCCAACAACTGGTTCCTCCTATCAACACTTCTCCTTTCGGCCTTGGTTGTTAGCACGTCAAGTACGGAGCTGAGGCTCGTTGCAGCCGCTCAATCTTCACGCATTCTGACCGGGACTTTTTTTGATTGAACTGACACTTTGTTTAAAACCACCTAGCAATGTGCGATCTCCATTCCGTTTAACTGTGGATGGGTTGGGGAGCAGCTACGCTGCTTCCCACAACAACCATGGTCAGATGACAAAGTGAAGTACGTGTAACTGGAGGTGATCGTGAACCCAGCACTGACCTCAGTCAGAACAAACTGTCGATCAGTCCTGCGGAAGATTAAATTTTCATATCAGCTGATGACATTGCGAGCTGCAACTGTAGGCCGTTTTCGATAGAATCACGAATCCCCGACTTGGCTTTGTATGACGAGGTACCTAAGGACAGAATCGAATTGATTGCACCTCAATCCCACATCCCTTTGCCTTGTCTCATTAGCATGTCAAAGTCTCAAAGTCAAGTATACTCATTGGCTAAGTCCGACACTGAAAACGACATGAAGTCTAGCATCAAATGTTCTTGCCCACCCTATCAGTTCAAGTCCTTCATCTACATGCCATGACTACCATACTCAGTGGGAACGCTCGGTTCTCTCTTGTGCTTAAGTTACCTCCCACTTTGTGACTCGCTATGGAGGCAATAATCTGGAGTCCCCGAAACCACACTACCAAAGTCCCCTTACATCCGATTCGATAATAGCAGTAGCATCTCTTCGGAAAATACACCGTGGGAAGCTACGGAACCCAATGCACAGAACTAGTCATCTAGGGCGAAACAACAACAGCTTGACCCCGCTGTAGCATTTTTTATACCAACTTGGAGCACAGTGTTCGATGGCATAGTTGCGAAACCTAGTATTATATAAATCTCTCCTAGGCATTTTGCTTTCCCTTATATACCACAACCCTGCCCTTGGACGTGTTCAACGTGCTTGACTTTGTCGAAAACCAAACATGGCGTTTTACATATCATTCGCATAACAAACGCTTAACTGTATTTTCTTCTCCATAGCCATGCTCTTTTAAGGCTCATTTTGTTTTTCGAACAGGTGATTTCCAGGAAGCATTTCCAAAGAAGGATACGCAGTTGCTGTAGCAATAAGTGCAATTGCCTGCGGTTTCGGACGCTCACTCGAACTTATCATCAGAAAAAAATCGCAGGAGACACTCATCTATCATGGAGTATCTAAACTTGACAGAATATGAAGTAACGCGGTGATCTCACCTTAATCCCCAGTTTCTTCCATACAGGCCTCCTCAAGCAGCACATCAGCCTCTCGGAGGTCTGTACGGTTCCCCAACATTTGTATTGCTTCCGTTGGTAAGGACAGTGCAGACAAGCTGAGGCTGTCGTTGCCTGATCCCGGCGGCGTCAGACACCAGTGCTGATTTGGATCGTTTGATAACCAGTTCCAGGTGCCTACAGATGCGAGATATTTGAGTAATGAGAGAGAGAGAGAAAGTGGAAGATGGCAAATATACTTTCTGATGCAATGACCAAATCAACTCTTTTTGACCCATGACCTCTGAACTTAGGGCCATCAAACGCCTCCGATTTTGCTATGTAAGCGTCTTCAGTCTAATTAACTGTTTTTATAGCTAGCAAACCAAAGTTCACAGACTTTGGAGAGTGCAAAGCAATCTTTACGGTGACAGTTATTATGTCTTTGAGCTGCAGCAGAAGCGTCTTCCAGGTGAGCAATTTACTAGTATTCATTCGCATCTGACCGTTAAGACAAACAAACTGTGGTCTGGGCTACGCTTTATAACACGTTATTTTCTGTAGAACCAGGTGAGGCAGAAGTGCACAAATTAAAATCCTCATAATCTGCAATTGGCCTTGAGAGCCTACCATACGGCTCTGTAGTCGACAATGAGAAGTTAAGTGCTACTTATTTCACAACCGCTTACTGAATCTAACGTCATTTACTTTCAGGAACACTGAAAAAGGTGAATCCGGAATAGGAAGATCCTACAACCGTCTCCCTTCGGTCTCCTTTCTAACATCTAGACGCATCTTCTCCGGCTATACGGTTTCACCTTTTCCAAAAGTGAGTTGGATGAGTACATGACACCTTGAGTTACATCGCAGTTTAAGTAGAAGCAGTGCTCACGGTTGTCACACCTAGACGCTTCGATTGATGCCAGTTAAACCGAGGCATATATTTGAGGCAGGTATCCTGTACCCGTCCTGATTCCAATTCAGTCGTGGTTCATGATAGAAGCGCTTGCTCTTCAAGGTCATTGGTCATGCTGTGGAGCTCTTCTGCACGCGATGACGGCTTGATCTGCCCAACTAATCACAGACATCCGTTTTCGCTGATGCCCGCTTACCCGTGGACGCAGTTACATCTGTGCAGCTGCAGACGGTTTCATCCCAGCTGAGTTCAAACCCACCTGCCCCCGGACCGCACAAGTGCCCTGTCACTAGTGCCTCACCAAACCCCACCATCTTCCAAATCGGAGCAGTATCTACAGGTCGTACTGTTTGGCGTGCAACCTGTAATTGAAGTTGTGATAATTTTCAGCAAAAATGTTATCACTTTTCTCGTCAAGATGTGCAAAACTGAATAATGTAGAAAAAGTGCAGTCGTTTAGTTTTATCGGTGGCAGGGGATTTTATTCGTATTTATTGAATGGCAGTAACGTTCGTTAGAGAGAGAGGTCAGCTTACCTACTTCTGTAGCTTAATCTTCAGATGCTTCCTCCCGGAGGAATGCTATTTCTCCAACTTCAGAAGGCCCTATAGCATACATTTCGTCAGATATCGGGGAAAACGCCGATAGCGTGTCGTCGTCTTCATCATGACGTTCATGTGGAACTGTTACACTAAAGGGTCCAGTCCCATTCCGGATTGAAATATTCCGAATGCCTGTAAATCAGAGAAGGTTCTGTGGACACATCTGTCGCCTGCGGTCAGATACGTCACATTGGCTAACTGAATCGCTAGCATATATTGGGTGTTACAGTTCCATTATCTATGAGAGTACTTCGTCTGCGATCTTGCCTTGGTTGTAGTTAATTCGAGAATTTACCTAGCTAGGGTAAACTGATAGAATGCATCTTAATATTACGTTACTTCCCTAAAGAGACCACCTCGTGATGAGAAGCAAAAGCTTTTTGCTATCCCCTATTATCCTGGAGAGTGTCTTACCTTACGAGTTAGGCGGTGTATTCACATAGACGTGGGCTTATGAGTATGCCCCACGTCCGAAGAAGCTGTTTTATGCACATAATACTGAAGTAAATGACAGTAGCATAGTTGTCAAGGTATGGTCTTTCCCAATACTGCTTTTTTCCTGCCCACAGAGACATTTTACACGATTGAGACGAAGAAACTTTCTGTAAGTGAAAAGATTGTCCCTGGACCTCCGTTAGCCTGGCGAAATCATACGAGCGGCCAGTTGTGCTTATATCGGGTCCCCATCTTACTCAAATGGCTCCACTCTGTTAACTTCGAAACTCGCTTTCACAGAGATATTGGCCCTAGTATCGTTTACACTATTTCTGGCCTTGAGAAATCTACTGAGCAGTCAAAGAACGCCGCTGAGGGGATGAGATGGTCAGGTTGACCAGCACACACAGTTAAGCATAAACTCATGATCTGAAACCAGAATATCTGAAATATTTTCAGCCATGACTGTGGTTTTTCGCTGAACCTGTGCTCTTGCTGTGCTCTTATTCAAACCCCCTAGAATCCGGTATGGACTCTTTGTTTAAGAAATTTTCCAATTTTTCCAAAACATGCTCGCTAGGATCTGAAACGCCAGTCTGTACTTTAAAAGTGAAAATTTTCAACTCTACTTGGTACCTACACATGGACTGTGTTCAAAGTTGCATGAAGTTTTAGCAAAGGTCAAAAGAAAAGTGCATTTATTACCTCCAGAAAGCCCTTCATTTGGACTTCTTTCCGACATCAAAGACATTGACCAGCTATCGTCTATCCCTGGGGCTGGGATACTGACTTCTGACGCATTAGTGTAATCACTACTTGTCGAGAAGACTGGTCGACCCTCCAGTCGCTCAGTCGAATTCCTCTCTGGAGAGCTGAAAATAGCCTGTTCAAAAGACCTGTAAAAACTGAGGTTACCGTTAGAGGACGCGCATGTGGTTTGGAGTCTGCACATACATACAAAGGCAAATTAATGAAAGTTACCACGACGGCCATAACGCTCTTCTACTTTTATCGTCATAGATGCATCGACCAGGGCTGATTCAAAAAACACCGAACGTTTGATTTCATTGGTAGGCTGAATTTCTGCAACACAGCTGGCCATCGCTGTATGTTGTAGAACATTCGTTGCATAGTCCTTGCCTAGGAAGGGGATGAAAATGAATAAAAATGTAACTGTTTTTGAAAACAAATATCATTTTGGAAATATGCCGAGACACTGCAAAAACGAGATTCTCTAACCTACCGGTAAGCTTTTGGCTTTGACACTTAGGAATCAGCTGTCAGAATGTCCACTGAATCATTACTGAGGTAGACGATCGAGAGGTAATGCAAACCCAGCCGCTGCATAATTTTGCAAACTGCGGGCAGTAAGTGATTTGACAGAGGGTTTCTGTGGATTCATTGTTTTTCAAATATTCTGTAGCCTGACCTCCCTGTGCGGTTAAGAATTAGGAAATAGCCATTCCAATCTCCCTTGCCCTGTTCAGTAATGCTAATCTGCTATACTATTCGCCGCAGTTCGGCTGCTGGTGGGGTTCAAGATTCAGCCCCAAGGCAAAACGTGACGGGTGAGTGCCGTAAGCGGTTGGTGAGCTTTCGTCCACTAATGTTTATATTCCTGATCAAAACCAGCAAGTCAACGAGCCCATGACTCAACAGTTTTTATCAATAGGTCACGGGTTCGAGCCTCAGGTGGGGAACCACCAGTTTAGTTGTCTGAATAGTAAGTGGGTTTTCGTAAGTGACATGGATTGCGCTCAAAAGTGCCTTTGCCTAGTAAGAAAAAGAAGGTGAGTTTACGACGGATTTCCTGGGTACTTTTGTATACTTTTCAATGGTCTTTGGCACCACTATGAGAAAATGCTGAAGTGCTGTAAAAACCAAATTATTTGCTCTGTCCGTGATCTTTTAGACTTTGGCAGAATGTCACCTAGATCATAGTTGAGTAGAAAACTAATTTCAAACGAGAAGCCCAGTCGACATGGCTAGAGCCCGGGTTTGAATCTCGGGCGTACAGCCTGAGGTCCTCCGTTTTCTTGCAAATATTGGATTTGTCAATGGAATTCTTTGCAAGGTGTGTTGTGAATTCCCCTTCGTGATTGTGTTCAAGAGGCGTCTGGGTAATCACCTGTTAAAGATTAACCAGAGTTGCCCAAAGCCAATATATTGCGTTACTGTGATGCTTATAAACACACTACTACTTTGATATCAATAGATGGTTTTGTTTACGTTAACTTGAACACAGCTAAGCCCGACTACGGGCTTATAAGCCAAAAATAGCCGTCTCAGTGTTCCTGACACTCTCGGCACATCCTATTTATGCCCTATTGTGTTCGCTCGTGGGTGCTCTACGTCCATACATTAAGTAGGTTTAATGATAAGGAAACTTGTGTTACTCACCTGCCACAAGAGGTTCGCAAGCAGGGACTGTCTAATGACATTGCCTGGACTAAAGCAAACGCAGTCTCTTCTCCTATGGCAATGGCATAAGTATGGTGGATTGAATCTGCAAGCGGAATTGAGACAATGAAAGTGTTTAAAGTTAGGCCAAGATGAAAGCAGTCGGGCGATCGCTAAGATTGCAAGGTTCAATTCAAAATTGATGACCGGTTCTACAACTGGACCGACAGCGTGACATTTTCGCAGGGAAGATCGCGAACAACCAAGTCTACTAGATTGTAGGGCAATTTCAATTTTTGTCAAATATTTCGATGAAATTTTAGTAAGATCAAATTAGAAGCTCGATCCAGATGACCTCGTAGAGAACCCAGGGTTGAATGCTGCTCTGCGGAGAGAGGTGAGCGCGCCTTCCTGTTCTGGACATCTTTCTACACAGAACGCCAGTTCGTACAGTGGGTAGATGTGTGTTTTCATAGACAAATGTGAACTGCACGGCGCACACATGTCTGCATTTTAGTCACTCTGAGGCTGAATCGATATTTTATTCCGCTTTTAAGCAACCGAGCTATTAAAAGATGTTCCACGGATACCCTGCAGAAAAAAACTTGCCTTTTGTACAAGACGCTTTGTGATTATATTTCTCTATTGCATAATTCATGGAAGAACGATTTTCAAAAGCATTCATGCCTACGACCGAGAAGGAGTTATGCCGTTGCTTGCCATCTCCAGTAGGTTCGCCTAAACCATCGCCTGAATTCTGCCTCTGCGTATGCCTATTCAGCGGCCAAGGTAAGGTTACCTTCGTCAAGCCTCTCACTTCTACGCATAGAAGTTAACCATAGATTGGTTTTTCAGGCAGCTTCAGTGTGCATTCACACATCCACTTGTTACTACTGAACAGGTCCCACTGGTCAAATGAGTAGGTACCCATCGGAATCGATCTGCAAATGTGGTCTTGATTTACGTGGTATCACGACCGATGGCTCCTCTTGCTTCAGTAACTGTCTTAGTTAATGATTGCCTAGTCACCGATGCTTCTGCAAGGCCTGTGATCTTCGCCTAATCACTCCCCGCACCTGTTGTCTTACGTAGATGATGATGTTTTCTGTGGCACTATGTCACACAAACGGCTGAAATCCGGCTTATTAAGGGCCCATTTAGACGAACCACCTATGTTATTCTCGTCTCCTCCGCATGCCTATCTAAAACCATCCCATGCAGGCACACGTTTGAAGGCAACATCTTCCCAGTGGTTGAGATCGTTCTCGAATAGCCCAAAAGTCGGATATAGGATGATAAATCTTCCAAAACTAGCCAGAATACCCCTATGGATGCATCTACCTGAAGAATAAAGATGGCTTCAAACAGCCTTTGGGGAACTATATTGCACGCATAAAGCATGTTTAGTGGCAATAGAATTCATGTTACTCACCTGCAGTATGAATTCCGTAAGAAAACATTCTGTCAGTGTCCATGCCTTGGACTGTCTGGTAAAATGGTTCTTCCACGGCTAGGGCATAACTACCGTAGACTGAATCTGCAAAATGAATAGAGAAAATGGATGATTCAACTGAGGCTGGTGCGTGAACATTCGATGAAGCACAAATATTACAGCGTCTATTGTAATATTCCCTTGAGCTTTTACGCTAATCTATGCTGCCGCATCGCATGCATTCAAATCACGCATGGGCCTGGTCCGTCACTGGCGAATCCATTGCATTGAAGGCGACAAACTAGGTACAGGAGCTTAGAGTACACCCGTCACATAATCCTCGTCTGCCCAGACTGTCCCAGGACATCGGACCATCAGATGGGTCTATTCGGCCACATGCGTCTGCATGGAACTCTTCGGTAAAATACCACTGGTAAAACCCATCATCATACCTCGTCTCGCCTCTGTAGGCGACTAAGTGGTGTGAGAGGCATAAGGCTTGAGAATCTACAAACCAACTGCACAACACACATATGCATGCCATCCCTCCGTAACGCATGGCGTCTCACTCCTTCGGCGAGCATGTGATCCGCTCCGATATGGACGATGTTGTGGCCGAAACGTCGCATAGCAAAACATGCATGTCCAACTGAAGTTAACCGCATGTAGCCTGGCACATGATGGAGGAAACAGGTCGTTTGTGGGACCCACGAAGACGGCCGTTTGGTATTGTTAGCTACCGAATCTAATCCAATTACAAGCTCAATTAGAGGCCTTGTGAGTTAAAGGATGCATGGGCGAAGGAAGGGATGGGGAGGGCAACACAGAGGAACATCAGCGCATTCCTCACTATAATACATTTGACGTGCATATATCTACCACAACGCGTTAATAGTCCTGGGATCGATTTTTTTCGACTCTCGGGCTAGTTCGGTAGTCTCATTACTTAATGTCGTCGTTATGGCATTTTCACTCACGTGATATCCGAACCGAACTTATTTCAGTCTAGCACGTCCGGAATGGAACTATAAATTTTGCATCCATGCGGCGGTTGTCGTCACTTGTGATGATCGAACTGGTGACTAACCTCCTTCCGTGGCATTCCAGGATCTTATTCCTGACCAAAGAACTAAAATCAGCCGTCAGGTGTTTTCCAATCACTTTCGTAATTTTTTTTAAAAATTAGTGTGCTTAGGCTGCGCAGACTATATTTGGTGTTTTCCTGGTTTTCATCTTGCAAACTATTCATACAGCATCGTTGCTGGTAATATAAAAAATGTTTAAAAATAGCAGGATCCGTGGTAAAATGAATTTTAGTACTCACCCAGCTTCAGAGTACTAAGTAAAAGGTTGCTGGACAGTATTTTGTCTTCTGGGATAGGTTGAACGCATTCAAGCATACTCTCGTTGCCTTCGGATACGATTTAACTACTGTAGCTTGGACCTGCAGGAAGAATGTGGCTGGTGAGGAGGCTTAAAAATTCTGACAAGAGGATAATTGCTCCAGCATAAGGCTGTCAAGGTTTCCACGAGGAAAATAATCTGATAGAGTCCACATCTACTTATTCCTAGACGTAAATATGAAAATCCTTATTCTGCTCTCTATGCAATGGTTTGTGGAAGGTCAAAACCAGCAGATGATCCAATTGTTCCGTTCTGTAATGCCGAAAGGTGTACTTGCCTGACTTACGATCAGACCTCATAAATTTAACTTCACCAACGTCACAGATAGTACCCCACTACACTTGGCAATCACGAGCAGTCTATATTGGTGTCCCGAAACACCTACTACTCAAGTGACAAGAACAGGACGCCGAGGTTCAAACGACTGTAGTCATCCAGGTTTTGAGCCCACATTTCCTTATCCACTTCCAGTTAGTCAATGGCGTCGATTTCAGGGACACCACAACGTTCCCATGGGGCAGGCAACAACGAAAGTACCCGAGTCATCCGGTCCTGTCACGTTTATTTACTCGGCAAATAGTTTTGAGGATGAGTTTGGGAAGATCCAGAACCTACTTCGAGAGAACGGATACCCTGATCGGTTTATTACAAAGCATATTGGTGCAAGACCAGTGAAACCTGCCAAGCTTACTGTGGAAAAGAAAACTATTCCTCAAAGTACCCTTCCAAGTGGGTGCTGCTATTGAACTCCCGAAAAAACGCCTAAAACAAGCCATAACACATACGTTCCCAGCAGCGAAACTTCAAATAGTGTTCTCAACCAACCCTCATTTACGAGGCGATGTATAGGTTGCCGGCTCAGACCACCTCCATGTGTATTTACTCATTAACTTGCTCTTGTGGAGCAGGTTATATTGGTCGCACGAGTCGGCACCTATCTAAAAGAATAAGAGAACACCTCCCAGCATGGCTCAGAAAAGGGGAAGTCAAGAGCATAAACAGCGCCATCCAGGCATGGTTTGGACCCCAGCGAAACTTTCCATGCAATCTATAAGGTCCCACCGAACTACTAACAGCAGCAGAAGCGACTGCCGTAAGGTTGAAGAGACCGGTCTTGTGTGCACAGATGAATCTCGTACAAGCTCCACGCTTAGCTTGGCCAACGGCCGCTTAACTGTATGCGTTCCCCCGTGCCATCTCTGTCTTCCCCTTCCCCTAGAACGGCTTTATCAAACGCTCACTGCCGCCTAACACATTGTTTCTTATCATCCTTCCCCTATGCACAACTCTCATATAACACACACAACCGGACGAAGATTATCTATTTCGTGTTAAAAATTCTACTGCGTTCCAATTTTTCCCTATAACTGTACTGGCCTGAAGAGAAGTTATCGGAATCAGTGCGTAAGCTCGCCAAATCGTCTTTTGAAACTTTTAATGGGTATATTCAAATAAATTTGAATTTTCAGACTGAAAAACTCTTCCTAACATTTATAAAAGACTTCGCCCAGCTTTTGGCGTTTAAGTTGTAAATTTCAGAGGAAAAATAGCTGAGACACTGTTAGTCAGCTTAGCCCGAACATCTCCATATATTAAAAATCAAATGATTTGTTATATTGTCCTCAGCGCACTAATGGTCTAATCAAGCCTCTTATAATAAGAAACTAATGCATAACTGACGTTGAACTTACCTAGTTTCCGATACTGAACAGATATACGTAAGCGTCTACCGTAAATTGGTCGGCGAATACGACGGAAGAAACGGTGAAGCGCGTTCATAGTGAAGCAACTTGCAAATGGGCTGGGCTGGAGAGACCAAGAGAATTATCGATCGAAATTTTGAATGATTAATCCATCGATTGCCACGAAAGCGTGCTGACCAACTGCTCGGCTCACGAGGGTCTTTTCTCGGGTTGACGATCAAGTCTAATATTTAGGCCCTCATTTTCTTAGCAAGAGTGATAGAACCGCAATTCAGCTGTACAGCTATGCTGGTAGGGATGCCTTGCATGACCGCCTAAACAGGACAGGGGAATAGGTAGCCATTAGCCTTACGGTAAATTTCAGGAAGGCCAAATATACCCATGTTTTATCATCCTTAACAGAAAAATAAACGGTCACCTTTATCTTCACTCTAGTCTACCCTAAACCTTAACCCTATCGTGAACACGATAATAACCGTAACCCCTATCCTAATCATGACCCTAACCCCAAGTCTGACCATAACCTCTAACTTAAACCTAACCCTACACGTAACCGTAACCCTCACCATAATCCTAAACGTTATTTCTTTGGAATTCACCGCAAAACCACGTGTATTGAAGGCGGTCCCTTTTCCCATGTCCTGTGTAGGCGGCATAGAAGGCATACTTACCACTATGCTAACCACGCAAGCTCAGTCACTATGTCTTCATTAAAACGGAGCTGCCTCCCGCTCCAATTTCAGGGCCAGTGGCTATAATTCGTATGAAAATTTTTCCATGCTAGGTTGAGAATGAAATAGTGCTGCTTATATTAGTATTATCATGCCATTCTCTACAAACAAAAAGAAAAAAACGGTTCCGGTCTTTAGTTACTTCATGTACTCCTCTATCCTCCAGTTAGGGATTACGGTGTTAAGTTCGCCGCGCAAACGAGTAGCAGATAACTGCAGGTACGTTGACTTTTTGTCCGACTTTGTGAACTAAACTTAGTTGAGATTCTCTTCTTTTAGCATCTCATTCCGACGAGTCGTTGGAGTAGTGGGAAGCGCTTGAGTGCACTACATTTTCACACTTCTGTTAACCTTATCCCACATTACGGTTAGGATGCTGTAGAATGTGACTGGCTGTTGAGAACATAAAGATGGAAATGGTCATTCCAGTCTCCCTGAACATGGCTGCTATTCCTTATGCCTTATGGACGCGATGAGCCCTGCTGCAAAGACGCCAGGTTGAAGCAGCTCCTAGGAATACTGATGATACGGTAAAAGAGTTCTAAATGTTTCAACAAGGCCAGTGGTAATGCATTTGTTATTTTCCAGACAGGACTGAGATATACTTGAATTTAAGCACTGTTCAGTTCATCAGTGCACCCGAATCCTCCCAGACGGGGTTTTTATCATAATCGCCGTGTTTAAAACGAGTTTTCAGGTTTCGTCTGAACGCATGGGACTTACTTGGAGGTGACTTGTCGATAATACGTTCTAATATCTTACTTGTTTCAAAACCTTTCTATTATGCCTGCCTAAATAATTTATCAAATACAACTCCAGCAAGTGGGGCCTCATGAACACTGGTGTTATGTATAGTTTCTCAGTCTGCCTCTGTCCGAAGAAGGTAGCGCATGGTCTTTGTGCATAACGTTACTGATCGATGAGAACATAATATGCGCATTAAGATTCCATGTAAGCGGGTCGCCTTTGGTTAACTTATTCGTCAAGAGCGTTGCGACGACAACACCCAAAGGGTGCTGGATTTACGTTCCAAACAGGAACGAGAAACCCTTGTTGTGCACTCCAGAATATTAAGACCCAGCTTAACGTGACTCGGGTATACCGCTTCGACCATAATTCCAGTGACAACCACAGGGAAACATAAAAGAGTACTCCGTATGGGCGGATGGGCAACGGCACCGTTCATCCATTCGGGGTTTCTTCAGCTATTAGTACCGACCGTTTTAGGACTATGGTCTAGTTTAGACCGGTCTATGAATAAGGTCTGTGTGGTCGTTAACACAGACATCCTGTGAGTGTATGATGTGATCTTACTTGTGTTATTCACTATCCAAGGAGCTACTTTAAACGTTTATGCAGTTCCAAGGGACAATATTCCTTGAAACTTGTTGAACATATGGCGCATTGCATTCTTCGTACCATGCATTCTGCACAAAGCACGTCATGAGCTGTTTATTTGCATAGCATTTAAAAATATAAGTATTTGACTGTGAAGATCGAACATGTTAGTTGTATTAGTATTACGTGTCTGTGTATTCGGCTTAGATAAGCATGCTACGTTTCTGGCTAAGCTTAATGAAATGACTAAGGAAAATGGTTGGGGTTGGGTTTTATGGTTAAGGTTACGATTGTCTGCCGCATAATTTTTTACCCAATCAACCCTTTCTTAATCAATAACCCCGGATTTTATGTTTTCTGCCCGTTCGCACTCCACTTAGCATATTTCATATTACGCCTCTCTTTCCACGCTTCAGTGAAGTCATAAAACAAATATATATGTATATATGAGAAATTCCAGTATGCCCATCCTCATCCATCTGCCATACTGATAAAACTACCATTATCATCATAAAGTAATTAGTTACCATACGGAGAACACAGGTACTAGTTAAAGCCCATATAAGTGTTTCACCGATATTCTGCCGTTGCATGGCACAACTGCGAGGGGTTCGGCTCATCTGTGGGTCCCCCAGCATTCACTGTGTGTTTTTGGTTGATACTCCAGTTTTGAAATTGAAGCTTTTTAATTTCATCAGAAAGATGCGTTTCCGGGAGGCACAGAAACCACAATAACGATTCACAGTGAAACTGCAGTTTTTCAAAAATTGACTGATCTTCACCTCCACGTCCTCCACCCAATCACTTGATCCATCACCTTCGTCTTCATGATATCGATCGTTAAATATTCTTGACAATAACACTCGGCAAATTGAAGAATTCGATAATTGATGCATTTTCGTCTCCTTCACAATCTTGTTTCTGTTATACTTATTCCCTATAGTTTTAACTTTATGCGGTCATAGCAGTTCAGACGAAGTAAGCTTCCCTTGTAATCACTGCCCTCAAGACGTTTATGAGTTAATAAATCAGCCATCCTGAGGCCATTTTATGGTCTTGAATTTACTTCCTTCCACGCCACAGTTATCGCACTTAAGATGTCTTTCGTATCACCCATATATTCTATACATAACTAGCTACGTATTTAACTTTAGTAGGCGTAGTTTCGTTTAGTAGTTCGAAGACGCGTTTGCCTTCTGCCCTTGTCGTTATGACCGTAAGACGCTTGCTTTACGGTTCTCTGTCTTTTGCACTGGACGTACTCACCAAACACCACGAAATTTACGGTTCTTTTGCTTCAAATTGTGTTCGTACTCAACATACAACGCTTGCTTTTCTATTTTTTTGGCAGTTTGGACATGTTTATTGGAGAAAGAGCCACTTCCATGCATTGTCAGAACCCAGGGAGATGGTTTTCCGGAGAGGGGGGGGCATATTTTGTGTCCAACGTGTCAAATAGCAGTACCAGCTGTCCGGCATCAGAGCAGTTCACGCCCGGGGATTTCATTGCCTAGCCAACAGGAGGCTTGCTTGGTCAATGAATCCTGCCGTGGAGCCGTGATAGATAAAATGCCAATCAGATGCAAAGTGCCAGAAGCGAAGACGGCGTTCGACGGTGAGGGACGGGGAGGGCGGTATATTGGGTGTCTGGTGTATCAAATACCGCCGCTGGTGGCCCAGCTTCAGAGGCCGGTGTACCCGCTGTGCGGCTGGCAGTGGTCGCACACTCCAGCACACCGGAGGCTTGGCTGGCACAAATACAGTCTCTTGGGGAGTCTCGCACCTCACTATCACCCGTCGGGAGGTCCGTGCGTCGCCAGAACATCCTACCTTACGCTCTCCCCCACCCCGTTCCCCCTCGAGTCACAGATAATGCCATCTGCGCGGACATGGCGAATCTCTGCGGCCTCCTGGCTAGTGCGGTGTATCGAGCGCGCGGGGGAATGTCTGCGCGCCGTGACGTGCTGTTGGTGTGAGAACCCGGCCTGTTAAGGTCCTGAAACCTAACACACGGCGGCTGCCACGACATCATCCAATCCCAACGGTAGTCGATAGCGAGCCGCAGGGTTACCAGCAGACGGCATTGGCCAAGTAACACCCGTGTCCAGTGAACCGCGCCACCTGCTCAGTTTATTATAGGAGCCGCGCAGAGAATGAACTTGTACTTCGTAAGGTGGCGGTCTTGCCTGATCTACCCGGTCTCGATGATCGATTTCCCGACCGCAAGGCCTGACGACGGCACTGTGACCGTAAATCACCATTTGTGTGCCCCCGCTGCCTTGTGGTTAGGTTCTTGAGTCAAGGCGCAAGAGGATACAGCCTCAAACAAACACTCCGAGCGGCTATTGGGCCGCGCCCGCACTCAGAGTTCCCAAGAGCCCTCATAAATCTATGTCCGGCGACGGAGGGTATGCCAGGTTCTGAAAGCAGATAACTGATGCGGTTGTTTGAAACGACAGACGGTGCACTCTTCCTCCTCAGTTATTTAGGTCCCTCAGTGTATCTGCAAATAAAGCATCCCGGTTTGTTCTGAAGCCTAAACACCAGATTATCTTCTCAATTGGCTAATAAGCCATGGCTCTTTTCCAAATGCTGAATTTTTGTTTCAGCGCTGTCTTTTGATAAATGTTATGAAACAATTTGTGTTTCCCTTTTTTATGTACAGCGAGTATTTTTTGGAACAGTCATAATCAAATCAGGTTGAGAAACCAGAGGAATTGCGTGATCGACGCGCTATTCATCAAAATTGTAATCCGGGTCCATATTTCGATCATTAATTTCATAATGGTTTGCACTCATGCACTGCATCCTATTCGCTTACTCTCTCTCTCTCTCTCTCTCTCTCTCTCTCTCTCTCTCTCTCTCTCTCTCTCTCTCTCTCTCTCTCCCTCTCTGTCATCGTTCACATATTCAATCAGAGTGGTAAGTCATTATGCGCCTTTTTAATGACTACCGCAAAACAGTCAACTTCACATTTAGCAGCTTTTCAATGAACCCAACACTTTTAAAATAGCCATGGCTTATTAGTTTTACTATGCTCTTGTTATTTTTAAGCGGCCGTACAAAGCATCCCTTCCGAGCGCTTTAGCCAGAACCCTATCTAACTTTTTTACGTGATAGCATTTTAGAGCCTAGTGTGTTCTACTTTCGGACATCAGCCTAGACTTCATTGCGCTGTTTTAAGAGACAGCAGGGAATTTGTTTGCGACGTTTCTGCTTCAGGTTTCTGCGCTTATAGTTCCCATCTTTTATTTTGATAATCGATTTTCTTCTTCGTGGACGTTTCCGGGGGAAGGCGCCGATTTTCCCCTAATGTGCCTTCGTAAAATAAACAAAGTAATAATAAGTTTGGAATTCAAGCCTTCTGGTTTTACGATTAAAAGGCCAACTAATGAGGTGCTTCGACTACCGAAAGCTCGTATTGCATCGATAACAGTGATGAGGATGAGATTTATAGATATAGTTACCGAACGACAAACATTTTTATTTTTACATCGTCATTTTCGGGCAGTAAATGCGGTTGCTCACCTTCAGCGACTGACTAGTTATCGCTTACAAGGTCTAAGTAGGTCACCAATAATAGGAATTTCATGTAAAAATTGAGTGTTTATTTAAGCTCATCAGTGGTACTGGAAATGCGCAATGCTCCATGTAGGAACCAATGAAAACGCGCAAGTAACCCTGAGCGTGTTGTGCACTTGGCGGTGGCGCCAATTGTATGCGCGTAACTGCAGAAAAACAGCCCCATAAAATTACACGCCACACGTGCTACTTGGTTGATAAAGGTAACGAGGTCCATGTAAGAATTTCGGAAGCTCTGCTCGAGAGTACCCAGGGTCCTGTGGGAAGCGATAACGCGCTTATGGTATCCGTAAGCAGCCGATTGAAGCTAAGGTTAACAGTTACGGTTAATGGTTCCACCATCAAGTTCTAACTCGAGTTATTTGTCCAAAACCCAACCCAAGTCGATAACCTCTATTACCTGTAAACCGGTAAATACCCCCATTAATGTATGCACCAAGGAAAAGAATTTTTTGACAATAAATGTATCAAAAAGTCAATATTTTTGATATTTTAGCTCATTGAAAGGGGAACAATCGGCTGGAGTTTAAATTGTGGTTGATAGACTCCGTCAAAGAGCGAGGGTTTTCCGGCTTGCGAATTCATTCTTTAATTTTGGTTTGGGCATCAAAATATACTAGTATTTAATGTACTGTTGGGTTATAACAGTATATGAGGACTTAATAACGGCTGTGAACAAGTTAGAGAGGCGTTTCGATCAAAATACGCGTGATGTCACAGGGCAAGGGATGAGCGTCTTGTTATTCCGATCTCAGTTCCGCATCCCACATAAATCTGACAGGTTCAGACGATTCGGACCGAAGTAAACATGAGAAACCCGCGGTTAAATAGGCATTCTGTCTCCGTGGTTACAGGAAGACGCCAGCTTTACCTTAAACCAAACCGCTGCACCCTTAAGACCAGTTTCGTGCTTTTGAGGCAACATGGTACATCGCCCGTTGTCCAGGCGTGTGTTTGGCACGCGTAGACGAGCTATTTGGAGTTGTCAGCCATTGTCCCCTATCCGACCTCCGTTCGTCCTGATTTAGTCTTGCCCCGGTGAGGGAGGGAGGAGAGAATCCGCTGGATGTTACTCAATTCTACCGTCACTGCAAATGCCTTTTCGCGTAAGTCGTCGTGTCTGCGTCTGCCGTGTTATGGGGCACATGGTGTGCAGCATCGTTCGCGACACTCAAACTGTCCCATCCATCCCTCAGAGAAGAGGCATTTACTCTACCAGTCCACACGCCATCCACGCAAGGCTAATTACTGCATCCGGTCGATTAGCGGGTGCAGATTTTTCGCCAGCGATTACGCTTTGACAGACGCCAACATCAGTTTGACATGTGGCGTCGCCACCACGGTGCTCGAAGGAAGCACTTTCATTGTTTAGAAGGTCACGCCTTCTGAACGGCACATCCGGTGGAATCGGATACCCAGCCTGCCTTCACGCGTGAACGGACACGAGAGATAAACAAACGGGAGGCTACGGTGGCGTGTCAACCCACCGGCTGTGACCCTCCCCCCCGCCCTCACCAACCCTGTCCTTGCATGTTCTATTCTGCCGTCGCCCCGCTCAAGTTTACTCCGGTCGGTGACACCACTTTTAACGGTAGACGCGGCCGATTATTCTTAACGCGGTCACCTGGGCCTCCAGCCCACTGCAGCATGCCCTATGGTGTGATGTGCTTTTAAGGCCTCACCGGGGCTTCTATCTCCTTGTTCATTTGACCCATTCTGGAAAAATGGCGGCCTCGGTGGGATTCGAACCCGCGACAGCCAGGGGAAGCCTTAGTACAGCCAACACCCTAGCCAATTGAACTACGAGTTACAGGCCTCATATTTACCTGTTTTACTGAGGTGTTTCAGTAGGCACGATTTCAAAGAACCATGAAAACCAAAGCGTGAAATTATCATCCTAATTGTATTTCGAGATGGAGGTTTCCAGTCCAGTTACATGACTTCATCTGACAGATTGCTTTGAGAGCAAAACAACATGGAGGCGCGACGGCCTACCAATCCAAGAAGGCAAACTCACGCCTGCACCTTGTGAGTAGGTGTGCCCCGAACGGGCGGTGCAAGGCACGAGTCATATTGGTTAGTGGCATGCAGTCAGTGATCGAGCTCGTGAAAGGTCAACGAAAATTCTGAAGTGTATTTTCGATTATGAAGGATTACTAAAATGGAGTTGTTATAATGTGGCATAATTCAATGATACTTCAGCCACGCCAGTATGCTGACTTTTGAACTGTCATCTTTTCGTCCGTTTACAAAAGGAACACTTAATAAAAAATAACTACTAAAGTACTGAGCATTTTTAAAATTAATTATCAACGCGCTAATAAATCAATATGCATATTTTTTTATAAAAAACGTATGCACATATAATCTTTCTTGTGCTCAGTTGGTAGAAACGCGTGTCTTCTCCCAATTTTATGCCCAATAGAAGGGTCTATTTAGATTTAAAAACGTATTTAATCATGTGATTTTTTAAGACAGTGTATTGTCTATTCAGATACTATCCTATCTGTGTTTATTTATGCTCCTTATAAAACATAGTACAAATCCACTGCAGTTTTTTATAAACTCTAAATTGTATCTATTTACTGGCAGGTGTGATTTAATATTATTCCAGAATCCAAAAATGTGCGTTTCTACCATGTGAGCAGGAGGAAAAAAATTTTACTTGCGTTTTCGATCAATTATATCTGAATATATAAGGGCATCAAAAATAGATAGAAGAAATGCATACTACTTACCGAGTCTAGGTTTTTCAAGCGGCCGAAGAAACAGGCAAGATGAGATCAATCAAGGACTGTACATAATTTGAGTCAGCCTTGGCCTTGCGCGAGTTCTTGACTGTTGTTGCGCATGTCGAGGGCTCACGTTACATCCATCACAGAGCACTTAAGACCGATATAGACCGGCAAGACAATGAATCCGTGGCGCAGTGGTTAGAGCGTTGGATTTCTGATCGATCCTCCGGTGGAGCACCACCTGGGGTTGGGTCTGACTGACTGATGACGACTAATAAGCCAGAAATGGCTAATTCAGTCTCCCTTGTCTTTGCCGGTAATATTCATCAGAGCGCTCCATCTTAAAAGGGATCTGCTTGACTCTGTTGGACAACCAAAATATAGAATTGTGGACAGACTCGGATGAAGAGATGCGTTGAAGTGTGCGGTTCCAATATCGGAAGCGACTGTATCCACCGCGTGCCCTACACGATGGACGCAGCACTGGTGTCTTGTGCGGAACGTGGTATTGGGCGGCGGTTGTTGTGGTGGTGCGGGTAACAGGCGATGCGTATTGGGATGTGGTCTCTATGATGGTGGGAGTAATCGAATTGATGCACGGGGGTGAGGGTGGGGGAGTCTGACGGAGGGTTGACAGAGTTTGACGTAGAAATTGAAATTGTCTGACTGTTGGTACATTGCGTCCGAAGATGTCCAACCAGGCCGATTCGCGCGCGGAAGATGCGTTGACAGCGCGGGCATATTGGCAGGGCCTGTCGTGCCACTCTTTTGGCCTTGGCGGTGGCGATCCGGTTGGCCTCATAGATTGCTGAACCTGTCTTCACGGATCTTCTCCATGCCGATTAATCCTGGGCGAGGTCCTCCCAGGTCGCCAGGTTGATTTGCGGTTGCTTCAGCGATTTCTTCAAAGTGTCTTTGTAGCGTCATTTTCGACCTCCCTGTCGGCGAGCACCCGTAGTGCCATCTCCGTAGAAAATGTCGCTTTGGTAGTCGCTCGTCGTCCATTCTTACCAGGTGGCCACTCCATCGCAGTTGCACTTGCCTAAGCATGGCGTGGATGCTGAGGATTCCGATCCGCTCCAGGACTTCCGTGTCCGGGATCCTGTCTTGCCATCTCAGCTTCAGTATTCTGCGGAGGCAGCTAAGATGAAAGTGATTCAGCTTCCTGGCTTGGTTCGAGTAGACGGTCCAGGTTTCCGCTCCGTAAAGGAGTGTCGTCAAGACGACGGCCTTGTATATCTTCAGTTTGGTGTTCAGGTGAATACCGTTGCGATTCCACATGGAGGCCTGCAGCCGGCCGAAGGCCTGACTGGCTTTGGAGATCCGTTGGGCAGCCTCGTCATCGATTCTCGTGTTGCGTGACAGCGTGCTTCAGAAATAAGCGAAGGTTTCCACGTTTTTGAGTTGAGCACCGTTGACATTGATTCGGGGAGCATTGTATTCCGAGCTGGGTGGCGGCTGGTGCATGACAACTGTTTTGGCTGTATTGATTGGTAATCAAAAATCGGCGCAGCCTGCGGCGAAGAGGTCCATACTCCTTTGCATGTCCTCCTCCGTCACGGTGTTAAGGGCGCAGTCGTCCGCTAAGAGCAAGTCATGGACTGTAGTCGTAGACATGCGCGTTTAAGCCAGCATACGCCGACTGTTGAGAAGGTGCTCGTCAGTTCTGTAGGCGATGCGGATCTCAGGCTGCTCATCACGGTAGGCGTCCATCAGCATAGCCGAGAACATGAGACTGAACAGGGTGGGGAGCCAGTACGCAGCCCTGCTTCACTCAGTTGGTCACTGCGAATGCTTCGGATACCGTCCCGTTGTCAGTGACGCGCGCCGTCATCCCGTCATGAAGCTGACGCACCATGGGTGTGAACCGCTCAGGACAGCCGAATTTCTGCATGACTTTCCACAGTCCGTCGCGATTCACCGTGTCAAAGGCTTTCGTTAGATCCACGAAGGTAGTCTATAGGTGAGTTCCGCATATCCTGGCACTTCTCTTTTAGCTGGCGGGCGGCAAAGATCATATCGGTTGTCCCGCGGTGTCGGCGGAAGCCACATTGGCTTTCCGGGAGCAGGCACTGCTCTAGGTGACCGTTCAGACGATTGAGAAGGATACGGGCGAAGATCTTCCCGGCAATGTTGAGCAACGAGATGCCTCTGTGATTATCACAGAGTTGCTGGTTCCCCTTCCCTTATTAGAGATGGACGATGGACCCGTCTTTGAAATCCTGAGGAACTTTTCCTTGGCGCCACATCTCCTGGAAGAGTGTTGTGAGTTCTGCCATTAGCTGGGGCCCACCGTGCTTGTAGACTTCCGATGAGATTGCGTCGGATCCCGGTGCTTTACCACTGGAAATCTGCTGCATGACCCTGATGGTTTCTGGTAGGGAAGGCGCCAGATCCAGGTCATTGTTCGTGTCCACTTGAGGGAGCCGGTCAATGGCAGCCTCGGAGATGGCTGATGAGCAATTAAGGACACTTCTGAAGTGCTCGGCCCAGCGCTTCAGAATTTCGGATTTCTCTGTCAGCAGTGTTGTACCATCAGAGCTCAGCAGCGGTGCGGTCCCCTTGATGCAGGGGCCGTACATGGCATTGACGGATTTAAAAAAAGTATTTTTCATTTCATTGCGGTCCGCATATCCCTGGATTTCCTCAGCCTGTTGGATCATCCAGGCATCCTGCATATCCCGCAGCTGTTGCTGTACAAGGCGCCGGCATCTGAAGAGGTGGCGTCAGTCCGAAGGTCCATGTAGGCTTTGTGTAGTCCATTCTTCTCCGTGAGTAAGTTGCTGATGTCGGCGTCATTGTCGTCAAACC
This sequence comes from Schistocephalus solidus, assembly GCA_017591395.1. Lineage (NCBI taxonomy): Eukaryota > Metazoa > Platyhelminthes > Cestoda > Diphyllobothriidea > Diphyllobothriidae > Schistocephalus > Schistocephalus solidus. The sequence continues at coordinate 170,197 of WEDG01004025.1, read as the reverse complement.
AGTCCTGTTTTTGACAGCGTGCGCGTCCGAGGACTTTGAGGGCGGTGGACTGGATGATATTTCGCAGTTAGCACCATCGTGTCTCCACGGTAGCATTATCATCTGGAGCATGCAGGTTCTCCAGGTTCTCGGTTATTTGGTTGCTGAAATCAAAACAGTGAGCAGGCAAATTTAACAAAAGAGTATTTAACTTCCATGGCGGCCTCTTACCTTGGGGCCTTCGTCGGGGTTGCAGTCGGAGCCTCATCTGGGAGATGACGAGGCGGTGATCTGTCCAACCATCGGCATCGCGGATCGCCTTGGTTACCAGCACGTCCTGTCGATCTCGCCTCCAGACGAGAACATAGTCCAGCAGATGCCAGCGCCGCGACCGAGGGTGCATCCACGTGGCCTTCTCCCGCGTCGGAAGGCGGAAGAAGGTGTTGGTCAGCAGGAGATGGTGTTCCGCACGCGTGCGCAGAAGAAGGAGGCCGTTATTGTTACAGCTACCGAGACCGTGGGGACCCAGTACTCCCTGCCAGGCAGCGTGGTCCATCCCGACGCGGGCGCTGAAGTCACCAAGGACAATTAACTTGTCCACTTTCGACACAGTCGCCAGCAGGGCGTGCAGGTCCTCGTAGAATTTGTTCTTCGCCGCATCAGAGCTCATAATTGGAGGAGCGTAGGCGCTGATAATGGTGGCGAGCTGGTCTCCCCGAAGAGGCAGGCGGAGGCTAATCAGGCGATCATTGATACCCTGCGGCAAACAGGGCAGACGTCCTACGATGTTGTTCCGGATGGCAAAGGCAAAACCAGCGTCGCGTCACTCTGCCTTTGGCCGGCCGCTCCAGAAGAAGGTGTAGCCGGCCCCCACCTCCTCCAGCTGACCCTGCTCAGAGAATCGGGTCTCGCTGAGAGCAGCAATGTCCACCTTGTAGCGCGCCAGTTCCCGAGCGACTAGCGCCGTCCTCCGTTCCGGCCGGTTGCTCCTAGGATTGTCTAAAAGGGAACGAACATTCCAGGCTGCTAGTGTGAGTGGACTCACCCGAGCAGCCTGGAGAGTATGGCGACGGGGATGGGGACGGGGGGTATTGTTGTTTGTTTGAGGTTAACGACAGCGTATTTTGCGATCTGCGAGCCGCGGCCGGCTGCAGAAGACGTGATAACCAGCATTTGTTTAGGTCACCTTTTCTAGCCCCTTCCTCCGCGAGGAGGCAAACAGTGCTGTCCCTTAATAGGGCTGCTCGGACATCCCAGACGGCTGCCGCACTCCACTATGGGTCAAGGTTTTGTTTAAGTGGGAGAACGACTCGAGTTAGCCTGGGCCGCCTACGGGGTTGCTGTCGCCCCCACCGTATGACTTTTTGAGAGGGGGGAGGTGGGAAGTTCGGGAGTCAGGCATACCGGGTGTGGAGGCACACACAACACCGGAGACCCTCACCTGGTTTAGCCCGCCGGTCGTGACGGTTGCCCGGCGTGTGGCCGCTGGGAAAAACCCAACTTCGAGGAGCCACAGATGAGAGTTGGGTACCAGTTAGAGGCGGCTACAGGAGTATTCACCACCTGTACGAGACAAATGGAGCGACCAAATGTTATCTGTGTGGTGCTACTCCCTAACTAGTACCCATACACCCAAGAGAAGTATGTACCTACCCAGTGAATACCCGTGCTTGCATAAGGACATTCGGTTTTCAAACGAAGGCTGGATGTTGATCGAGACATTTAACAATTGAAGGTATCGACTATTTTGTCAGCTAGAAGGCTGAGTAGGTCATTTCCGCAGGAACTCCGACCTGCAGTTCTGTATACTGATTGGCTTTCGACTGCTATTTCTCTGGAAGCAATTTATCCTTTTTTCCGCATATGGATATTAGGAAACACCCGGAATCGATCTGGAGCAACTGCAACATTTCTCCTGCAGGTTTAAAAAGAAGGCATATAGTAGATTAGACACAGAGTACAGGGACATTACCAGAATACTCTAGATTCTTAGATCGAGTTTCGTGTCAGACGTATCCTTATTGCGGGTAACACAAACGCGTCTCTAAAAACAGTTATTAGAAAAGCAATCAGACCGGCGTTTGCCTAGGAGGTCACAGGCGTTGCCCTCGGCAGTCCTCACATCTGTCATTTGTGTGCCAATAAATGCAAATTAGATGCCGATTTGGCAAAAAGGACTTCATCGGAACATCGACAGCTGTGACCTGTCCATTGTTGCGATTTTACTCGCTGTGCTTTCGACCAGCAGGCACTCGTGTCTGGGGTTGTGATTACCAGATGCATCTATAGACACCACCTTACTTTGGATTTTAAAAAATCAGGGCTTTAGTTGTCTTAAAAAAGTTCTGAGTGCTCTGCCTTGCGCGGTGTTCTGGTCAGGAGATATTTTTTTGCAATTGACATAACTTCTGATATTTGTGGATTAAAGGAGCGATGGGTTCAGACATCCGCGTCTAGGACATTCGTAACGGAACTTGATGGGTCACCTAGCCCATTGAACTTCACTGCCGATCCGTTCATGTTTTTGCTCGGGAAAAGTAATTCAGCACTCTCAGGGTAATAGTTAAAAACTAGACGTAAGTTCAAAAACTGCTGATGTCAGAACAGACGAGTGTCAGACATTTCTGGCTGAATAGTTACCTTTCAAAATTTACTCAGCATGCATTTTTCCGGTATTTTATGGTCCGAGATCATATACCATGTTTATTAGCATTTTAAGTCATTCGCCCATCCGGTGTGGTTGCCGAGAAGGATACTGGTGTTCCAACTTACCTCGGAGCTCCGTAATAGGGTTTTTGCGGAAGATGGCAAAAACAACGATGAAATAACCCTTAAGAAAGCTTCAGGTCTTTGGTTTTACCTAACCATGATGACCGAACAAACGCAAGGTTGGTAACTTTGCTCAAGAAACTGACTGGAGAACGACCGGAGTTTTTGCTTTCTGCATCTTTCGGTGCAATCCTTTCATTGAAGAATTGCGGTTTAGATTATTTTAATTAAACAGCAACTATGATCAAAGGTCCTAACAAGCGTATGAGCATCAGGAAACTCTAGTTTTACTTTTTAATTTCCCCTAAAATTGGATTATCTACGAGAAAGCACACAGGGAATACTGGGGGACCAACTGGTGAGCTGTGTCATACAGCAACATAATTTCGGCGGAACACGTATCTGGATTTTAGCTAATAGCTGTGCTGCCAGAAGGTGAATAATTTCCTAAACCCCTAATTCGCTTAGCACACCTGATGAAAGTCACATTTAATGGTTAGAGGGTTTCGGGCGATTTGAAGAATGCATTTGACGCACCTGCGAGAAATTTAATGACCATAGTGGGCTTCAAAACCACAACAGTGGGGGCACGGCTTTAGTACGAAAAATGCCCTAACCACCTGAGCTATGGGACCCCGCCGGTAGCCGGAAATTTAATCCCACTTGAGGAAAGTTACCCACCCAGACTACTGCAACGTATGGACTCCATCAATTCAGATCCAATTGAGTCTGATAATCCTCTGGTGGATTCTAGATTGATTGCTTGGGAATTCCTAGTTAGACAGTCAGTTTAATACATTTTACTTGGTGGATTGCATGCGTTAGAGTAACTTGACCCAAGCGGGATTAAACTCCCGGATCCCAGAGGGGCCTCGGAACTCAGTAGGTAGGAGCGCTGGCTGTACTCAAGCCGTACCGTTGCCGTTGTGGATTCGAATCCCACCGGAGTGGCTAGATTGCTCACAGTCGAATCAAAGAAAAGTAACACTTTCACAGAGAGGGCGCAGTGTAGCTTTGCGCACGACGCTTTCTAGTGCTATCGATTTGCACCTTCTCTCACATCACTCTCACTTTATACACTTACAGCAATCCGATAGCAGCACATTATGAAGAAGCTGGAAGTCAGTGGATTTGTGTGCTGCGCACGTTTGCATACTGCCCTTTGCATTACTTCGTCTTCAAAGAGGGTGTCGTAGATCTCTCATCACCAGGGTGGCCAAGAAGATCGCACAAAGAACGAGCTACTGCAGGCTGATCCCACATCCTGCATCCGCCGTCGGGTGTAGATCTTCCAAACCATGACTCCTGGTTGATCGCCTAGTAAAAGGAAGATTTAAAGCTGAATCTTTGGCGGTTCGGTCCAAACAGTTAACCGTTCGAGCATGTTCAACTACAGGTCGTGTCCCATATTAAAACGTCCAGCTACCTTACTTTCGAGTATACAATTTGGAGAAGACATAGATTTCTACCGAATGAGAGCAATATAAAATTCTTTCGTGATTGTTTTCCATAAAATATCTATGAACTTATAAGCGCATCGGAAATAAAAGGCAAAAATGCAGACTATTCCAGTTGTCTTTTATTTACCGAGTTTAGTGTGCGTGGGTGGTTGGAACGAAAAGGCCTGCATCTTGGCATGACTGAAATATGCTGGGAGTAAGCGACCAGATAATTATTATCAAAAACCTCCTGAGTAATCCCTTCTGATCTAAAACAAAGTTATGAATTTCGGTTCCCGTTTAATGAGACGTGCTAGCTGTTGTACTTCACCCGTCCACCCTGGCTAAGGAAACTTGGTTGACAGCGTTGGAACCGGCAGTCAATCTGTTGTTGGGTTGGCCGCCTACTCGGGCCAAACACCTTGGCCCAAAGTGATTTGATTACCCGGAACCCACTGCAATGTGCATGCTTCGTTGGTGTGCAGAAACGAATAGAATAAGTACTCTTGGATCTCTGGCGCCAGTCGAATCAGAGGGGACAGTTAGGCACGAAGTGCTGGCGTAAGTTAGACTGTTAATAACACTTGCCTTAATGTTTACAGGCGTTCTAGCACACTAAAACAAAAGGCCTCGCGTCACCGCGGCACCATCGATCCGCAAAAGTCACCAGTTAACCCCACAACATTCGTTGAATTCGGTTCTCTCTTCCATTCCTGACTTTTCAGACACACCCCGTGGAGCGAGCTCGATTGAATGCACCGCCTCATTACCCATTCGACAATGTACAACCGACTCGAACGGAACAAACTTATAGCGTGCTTCCTGGTTGTGGCACCATTAGGTATTATAAATAAACAAGAAGCGCGACTATTGCCCTTTTATGGTCGCCATTTGATTTAATCCAAAAGACCCCTGGACTCTGGTGGTGCTAGTCCACAAAGTGCCTGTGAATAGCGTTGCCATCTTTTTGAATACGCCATCGCTTGGTTTCTAACTGATTTAAAAATGACGCAGTTTAGGCTATGCAAAAATGAACTCGGTCCGGCTCAAGTTCATGCAATGGGCCTTCTAATCAATACTAGGTTTGTGAAGATTAGTTATTATCGATTTGATACAAGGCTCGCTAACCGAAGATGATCGATATAGCAGTAATCTGCATGATAAGGGCTTATTTACTGCCGCTGTACACGCTGGTATGGCGTGTGCTAACAAAAACCATTTGATGCAGTATTTCTTCAGCCATTCTACACAGAAGACAGTTCGCCCGCAACCGGTGTATCAGACTTCTTATCCTGTTAGGTTGATCGGAAAATATGGGCCGATTTTTTGACTCACCTTTCTTGCATGAGTCCGAATACGGTCATAATGTTTCCCAAACAGTCGCTAATATCAACAGAGCATGAGAAGAAGAAGAGGGCACAAATGATCAGAGAGTACGAAGGTGGTTTATGAAATTCCATAGTAGCAATGCGAGCCTTGAAGACGAAGAGCTTAGGAGAAGGCTATGCACCCTTGAAAGCAATTCTTGAAAAAGCCCACGTCAAAGTGTCAGAGAAATGTATGAGGCATTTGGTATCAGAATTTCAATGGGATCTGGCCACCTGAAACAAATTAGTAAGGTAAAAAAGCTCGAAAAATAAGTCCCACAGGAGCGCAATGCAAATCAACGAGTTGGGCGTTTTGCAGTCTGTTTAATGCTCTCACTCTCTCTCTCTCTCTCTCTTTGGTGGTTTCCTATGGATGTTTTCTATTAGAGATCTTTCGAGGCTAATAAGAGCATCACAGGAGAAATTTACAGCAAGCACCTCGGTGGAATGCCCGTTCACTTGAGAATAAGTAGACTTGCCCGTGGCTCGGTGCCGATCTACGAAAACCCGCTGTCACCGGTTGCTAGGGTGAAACTGCAGAAACTCATAGACTCAGGTCATTTTTACAGCCTCTAGGCACTTTTTTAAGCGATAGATTCATTTCTGAGGAAACGAAAAAATAAAATTTCAAAGTTGGATTATGTACCAGAATGCACACGGGGAAGGTTGAGGGACCCACTGATGAGCCGAACCCCACGCAGCTGTGCTCTGCAGCGGCAGACTATCGGTGAAACACGTATCCGAGCTTTTAACCAATACCTGTGCTGTCAGTATGGTGTATCTTTAACCTCAATATATGCATATGTACTACTAGATGCCTGTGGAAAGTAAGTGAATATTAAGCGGTTATACCGAAGTGGCTGCTGGACTTCGGCCCAAATAACCATATCAAATTTTTGTCTGTGTCTATAGACCCTGGAATATATTGGCTTGCTCCAAGTTACGGACTCCTTTCTGAGGAATTGAAAAAACTGAAACAACAAAACTTTCATGGAAAAAAAACTGATGTAAAACCTTGATTCAAAGATCTCTTAGCATCCAAGTCAGTCAACTTTTCTTTTCGAAGCCTAAACGATCAGGTTCATCGGACATACGCAGGTATTCAGGGATTCTATTTTGACTAATGTTAGCGCGAACTTACGAGAAAACCCAATGCTGCTGTGGGTAGTTACGACGATGCGATTCCCTGACAAGATGTCAGAGGAAGGGGAAGTGCCCAATAGGGGGATATAAGAGTTGTCTGACACCATCAACAACATTGTGGGCTTTTGGTGGATAGGCACTTACCGGTCGGTTACAGGATTCACACGTCCCGTTCTGCATCGGGGCTCTCGCTCGATCCCCGCCAACAGCCGCACTGTGGCTAGTAGTATAGGCATTAGATAATTACCGACAAAGGCCAGGGAGAATGGAATGGCTATTTTGGTTTATTAGCCGTCATCAGCCAGCCATACCCAACCCCAGGTTGTCTTTGTCGGCAATGTTCGACTGCCTATACTAAAAGCCGCAGTGCGGATGCTGAAGGAGGTTGATCGAGAGCCCCAAGGCAGGACGGGACGAGTGAGCCCTGTAATCGATCAATGAGCGCCTATTCACCAAAGTGCATATTCCCAAACTAAACGGGCAAGACCATGAGCCCGTGGCTCAATGGTCAGACCATTGGACTTCTAATCAACAGGTCACGGGTTCGAGCCTCGGGTGGGGTACCCCCTGGGGTCGGGTATGGCCGACTGATGATGGCTACCAAGTCAGAAAGGCTCATTTCAGTTTAGACTATCTAATTTTCCAGAGGACTATGTCGTCTGCGTGGCTAGAGTAAGACGACACACGGATCGCGTGCAACATAACATCTGAGGCTCCATGGACCAACTCCGATTGCGGCCACAACCAACATTATCCTTGATCCGCGGTCGAAAGACGGCCGTGTAAAGGGATTTAAAACCTAATAATTGGGGCCTGATCTGAGGGTCACAGTGGTCAGGTCTGTGCTTGGTCACTGTGGCGAATTCTCAAAAAATAGTGAATAGGATACCTGCAAAGATCTTTAGTTAGCTTTGGCTGCACGGACTCAAAAATGGCTCTTATACCCAATTTTGGGCAGTTAGGCCTGGCAAGTACGTGACGTTTGGCACCACGGTAACTGGGACCCTTCAACTGAGTCAGTGGAGACCACACTCTCCTATACGCGTTACAGGTGTTTTTTTTATGCGACCAGTGCACTTCCAGCGTCAGAATGGCATTTATGAAGCTTGCCATCCTTCCGATAGGAATTCCACGCTGTAGTGAAGGTGACTTCTCTCCTTATTTACGTCGTCTAAATACTGCTTACGAACCTTAGCTGCCTGTCCAAAATTCAGCATGTTGGTTGTATTCGGAGATATTTCAAGCAACCAGGGTTATCCAGATCGTACTGAAGAGGGTAGAATTCACGAAATACGGTCTGCGAAGACCATTTCTTGGGTATGGCTGCCATCAATACTAGCTGCTGTGCAGCTGTTGGCCGGGTTTCGAGAGTAAGACCCAATTCAGAACGGGACGAGTGAGCCCTGCCACCGCTCATAGTTGATATTCCCGATCCATCCGTCAAATCCTAACCGCAGGCTCTTGAGCCAATTTATCCTCGAGAACTTGAACAAGTGCTCTATCACTTGAGCCCATCTTTGCACAGAAAAACTACATTGCTACAGAAAATAGGGGGTTACCAGGAATGCAAAAGGTTGCCCTGCGCCTCGCCTACACTACACACGAAACATTGACGAAAGTTCTGATATATTTTTCGAATAAATAAAGGTTTACTCAATTAAAATTGTTAGAATAATCATCGTGCAGAATAATCTCGGGAAACCTCCGATACGGCAACATTGATACCCTCGAATTTTACAATGCCCTATACATTAGAATATATTTAATAGAAAGCAAGTACCATATATTTTTACTGTATTAATTCGGTAGGAAATTAAGTCTTCTTCAAATTTTATACTTTAAAGAAAGGATGTTGTGGAATTGTAATTTTTTTCTGGTTATGACATTTTTAAGGCAGTGAAATTTCATTTCATAAAGCATCTTATTATTTATTAATGTTGCTTGTAAAGTACACTCTGTCGCCTATATTCATTTCAAAATTTTACAAGCTCTATGTCACTTCTTCTTAATAGTATGTATAAATGTATGATTTTTCTTATACGTAGAATACGCAGCTTGAAGTCTGGAAACCCGGACTGCACGTGTAACAGTGGGATGAGTTTAAAATTATTCAGGAATTTAACAAGTTTTTTAAACCAAGAAATATCCCCTTTTCTAGCAAAAGATTTGAAGAAGACATGCTTTCTACTAAATGAGTACACGAAAAGCATATTTTATGCACGTTGTCTATAAAAGATATTTCAATTTATGAGAGCATTGTTAATCCTTGGAAAAAACGCTCATCACATGAGTAGTCATTTCACTTCAAAAGCCGGCGTCCTGACGTGGAATTATACCGCAAGATAATTAATAGTAAAGCGCTACTTAAGTAATATTTTCCATTCAAATTATAGTTCAGCATTTTAGTTAACCTTTCATGAGAGAGCGCATCTACCGTAATCGATATGAGCTGCTAACAACGTCATTGTTCTTCCCTCGTTTGATTTGCCGCCCTAATAGTTTAACATTTTTTTCAGTTTTCTTCACTAACCTCCTTTTCGACATCCCTCCCTGCACTCGGTGTTTATGCCTGTACGCACACCATCGCCTATCTTGCAGTGGTGTCCCCTGGAACGGGCTGAGATGCAGATGAGCTGCACCGAACGGTGCTCAGACTGACTCACGGCATGCGTTTATCGGGCTGCGATGAATCTTCGTGAGTCCACAACTGCTGCCGTACCCGTTTAGGCCCAAATGCCACGGTATCCAATCCCAGCGCTCGGACAGTCGGCATGTGCATGGGAGTGAGAAGAGAGAGCAAAACCGACACTGTGGAAACCACCGTAAGCGCACTTTCGCACATTCCACATTATAAAAAAAATCTAACGCACTTGAATGTGGAGGAGGTAGAAGAAGAAGAAGAAGAAGAAGAAGAAGAAGAAGAAGAAGAAGAGAGGAGAGGAATGTGGTTTATTTTCAAATTATCTGTCAACATTTTCAGCAACAATGATTCCATTCACCGAAAGAATGGGATAAATTAACAGATTATGCAAGATTCAAAAGGTTAAAAATGGACGTCTAATGGGGTAGACAGTTCTACTCTCCGTTTCTGTATTTATATATTTCACGCGTAAGATAGCTTGGTATCAATGGTAAGACAGAAAGCTAATATGCCGTTGTACAGTAAGCCATGCATTGAAAGCCTCGGCACATGAGACGGGAAGACTTTACGGCAATAAGGTCTGAGTGGACGGGTATGGACAAAATCATCAAGAATTTCGCTCAACAATTGCTTGACCGTTGTTAAGTATTATTTAATTATAATGTTCACTAAAATAATAAAAGGAGACACCAGCAGCAGAAGAGAGCACTTGGAGAAGACGTTTTAATATCAGCCAATCCTTTTTAAGCAAAGCTGGGAACATCACGGTTGAACAATAGGAGATGAGGGTGAAAAATGTATGCATCTACAAATGGCCAGATAAGAGGTTGAGGTGTGTGATAGGAACGTCGTTTACGAATTTTAGTAAAAAAAAAGTATCAATATGAACGGAGAATAAAAGATTAGATGTCAGAGTAACGCCAAGGTACCGGAAGGAGGATACCACGTTGAGAAGGACATCTAAGGATTCAGGACTGGGAGAGGGTCGCAGTCGAAAAATGCATCGGACAGATTTCTCATGGTTGAGTTGAAGACCATTATCTGATGACCATGCTGAAACATGGTGCAGGCCATCCTTCAGAGACTGGAGATGTGTATGATTTTTCACAGAATGCCCAATGACCATATCTTCAGCATATTTTATATACAGACTGTCGTTTGGTGATCTCAAATCGTCAGTGTGGAGGGAGACAAGGTGAAGGGATAGGATAACTCCTTGAAGAACACCGCATTTGTTGGGAAGGACCGTAGATTTCCACCTGCCGGATTTTGCGAATGGAGTTCGGGAAGTAAATAGTCTTCGAGATAAGAGACAGCCCAACCAGGAGAGCCACATGAGGACTTTTCGTTTAGGAGGAGATGGCGCGGGATCGCACTGAAGGCAGAGGTGAAGTCAAGAAATGCACATGTCCACGCATGGCAGCCCCTATCTAAACTCTCTTAGAGCCGACTGTACCACAAGGGCAACAGCATCTAGGCTAATGTGCCTGGCCTTATATGCAAAATGTAAGGAGTCGGAGAAATGGGAGGAGAATGGCACAATTATATCTAAGGTGACTTGTTCAGCAAGCTTCAGTAAAGAGGAAGGGCAGACGATTGGATGAAAATAGTTACGACTAAAATGCATCAGTATGCGCTGAGAGTCGTGGCTTGGAAGGCTGCCTACTAACAGGATAACTCAGATCTTCTCCGGACCGGACGTAAGGTTGAAATTGTGCCTTCTTACCGTTGCCTATATAGCACTCCCACTCAGTGAGATACAAGCCCGTGTGATGGCACGCCTAGGTGCCAATGACCTGTGCCCTCTCCCACATCCGATCTTCTCAACTTGGTCACGACACCAGCCCAGGTGGGTGTGGAGATAGTGCGGTAGATGCTGTGCAAGTCACCTTTCCTGCCTAACAATGCTGTGGAGCAGGCGGTGGACTTAATCGAAAACGACGACTGAACTGTCGTGTCATTGCTAGTCACGTGAGGTGCGGGTGGCCCTCACAAAAGGCTAGTAAATGTAATGAGGATCAGGTCATGTGTGTGTGGCACGCGTATGAGCGTGCCACCGTTTCCGCGCCCAGCTCCATGTCATCGAAGCAGGTGCCTGAATGAGAGAGTGTCGTAGATGCTGAAAAAGTCTGCCTCAGTATAAGCTAATTTATGAGCCAGCCGCTGGGACTACATCCACTCCATTGGGCACGCAGTGGAAGTGAGTATTAATTTTGATTTGCCATCTCTACTAGTTGGCTGTTGATAAGCTAAATTAGTTCGTTGGCTTGAAATTGATTGGCTTGAGATAACCAATCATTTGTCCCCTCCTTTCAACCGCATGGCAGTTCATTACAAGTCTTTTCTTTGCTTACGGCTTATACCCTTACAAGACTCCTTGTCAAACGGACGCACCGATACGCCGTTTTTCATCCAGGATACAAGGGTAAATGCCATTGGCATTTGGATCAAAGTTCACAAAGTTTCCTGCTTCAGACGAATCTGCAGGCTAAAGGTATCTTTCCAATTTTTATGCTCATGGATGTTTGAGGTTGCGGCTGTTTTGCAGCCACAACTGGTGATCAGATGTGATCCGATCTGGCTAAATAGAATTGACCCCGTTGTGAGGAATTAGGTTATCAAGAGTAGGTAAACCTTCTATTACAAGTGTTCTTAGGCTTAATTCCAGGGCTTTAACTATGCAAATGCCCTAACTTTAACCCGCCCTGGAATGTAGCGCAAAGCCGCCGGTATTCCGGGGGAGGTACTTATTCCCGTGCCCTATGAAATAATTTATCGTGCAAACGGGGATGTCCCGTACTTGGCTTTAATTTTCATTCCCGTAGAGAGGAACTGCACTCTGATAACCAGCCACTGGAGTGAAATCCAACGGCTTCCAGGGGCTGTGCAGACTCATCAGGCCGAATAACCTGCTTCAGGCACACGTGGGGCAGCCGCCATAGATACTTTGGTGAGAAGTGCGCCAGGAAGGGTTTTAAGTAGAAAAGAAGTAAGCTGATCAAGCGCCGGAACCGTTTTTTATGAATGCCAGCTTTCAAACTCGTACGGCATTCCAGCGTCAGCGATAAAAGCGTCAACAAAACAAGCAACAGAAACAGCACCTGTGATATGGCATGTGTTGCCATGAGCCAAGGACGTCTCAGAGACGGCTGAGCGCATTGCTCCAGAACTGGGTGTCGGCATGGTACACCGTCCCAAAGCTATCCGGCTCAGCAGGTTCATGAAAATCAATAACAGAGCAGTCGGGTGTAGTGTAGTGCATCGAGTGCTTAAACTGTCCTTGAAGACAGACTGGACGTATGCTTGGATCGCGCTTGCACGAGCATAAGGTGGCTGCGAAACGGGGTGACAACTTATCACAGGTGGCTGCCAACACCTACGAAACGAGTCACGAGTTTTCCCCCGCAGCCTCAAAGATAATCGCCCGTGCCAGAAGCAAGACAGGCCTCGAATTGATTGGAACCTAGACCTCTGATGAGAACTCACTAAATCGATTTATCGATCGGTCGCCGGCAGACCGCGCCCTGCACAGTCACCTCTGGAGTGGCATTACTGATGTTTGATTGGCATCTGCCCCCTATAACTTGTACTTGCTTTGCTGCCAGCTTTATCTCTGACACTGGACTCCTGTACGAGCTCGAAAGCTCCGATCACTGAAGAAGTTGTGTCAGCGCTCGAACGACCTTTTTCCCTCCCACTTGTACATATACCTGGAGCGCGTACGTTCGCCTCCATTTCAGGCGCGTTTTGGTGAGCACAACGAACTTAAACTACTTATCATTCAATAACATCACATTTGGGCACCTCCACAGCGTCTGAGCTCCATGGAATATCAAGACGGCAGGGGAGAGTTGTCCTTATTTTTGAGTCGGTAAGTGCTCCTAACGGCGGAACCAACACTCGGTAAGTCCAAACAGAAGAGAAAATGTATGATTTGTCGGTTATTGTTGCGTGGAAGGTTCTGCTGAAGGACCACGCCCATAGTAACATCGGAGGCGTCAACCATGGTCAGGATAGATGCGTCGCGATCAGAATGGATCAAGAGGCTAGCGTCGGCCAAGGCGTCTTGTCAAAAACAGCGAGGGCATCTGAGGAGAGCTCGAATGAACCGTTGAGACCCGACAGTGAGTTCATGAGAGGCAGAATGGTTTCAGCCGGAACCAACGCTAGAAGTTCATCACGCCAAGAAAGCTCTGCAGTTGACACTTGAAATAAAGGGCGAAAGAGTCAGGCTTAATGGTTACCTTCGAGGGAAAAGGAGGTATAGACGAATGCTGCAGGAGTTGAGCTGATGACCTTGGCAAAGCCGCGAAGTGGCTCCTAGGAAGCAGGTGGTGGGTTACAGAGTGACATCGAACTGCTGGAGACCGTCAAAAATCAAGGTAAAATCTTGGAGATGCTCCTCAGCCTTCCGACTGGCGACCAAGACCTCCTCAGTATAAGCATAAGCAAATGAAGACCCCTTAAAGCACGATGCCTGAAACGTTGGAATTTCATTGAGGCCGTTCGGACGCTAAATGGCTCTCGAAAGCGGCAATTAAAGTCAGTCACAAAGATGGTATTAGTGATATCAGCCAGTACGGAGAAAGAGATACCCATGACAGTCTGGCGAATCGCCTTGTCTCAGTCAGGCAGGGTGCAAATTTTTAATAGCTTAGCATTCCAACTATGTTAGCCGCTACGTCGTGCATATTGCATTCATAAAAATCCCTCTTTCAGACTCTCGAATAAGCCCCCGTAGCAGATGCCTTCTCATGAACTGTTGGTCTGTAAACATTTCAGCGTACTCAAAAAACTGTGCCAGCCAATTACCTACAATGGCTTGATTGCTTTTGATATACCAGGCTAGGTAACGCCTCACCTTACCCTGCATCCCGCCTCAGCGATGCTAGCGATGACTTGTCAGGGGAACAACCAGGTAGCCCCCAGACCCTGCGAGCTGGTACCCGGCCACTCACAGCCCTCGATATGTTTGACCGGGCTTACTGGGGCTACACCGGCCATATGCACCGGTGAACAACGCATGTTTAGTTTAGAAAGTACGTTTATAATGAAAACAAAGCAAAACAGATCTGGCATATCTGTAGCGCCTTCCACCTAGGCGCCCACGCCGCGCACGAGAGCCCCTGGAACAACAAGTCACTTGCAGGCTCACACAAACTGCTATTGGTTAATCAACTGATCAAGCGGCCAGTCACACTTTCACGTGACATTTTCCTCACTCAGGTCACATCACCCTAGCGGACAGATGCTCGCGCAGGCCCCGAGCTTGCCGTGCGTCGGGGCTTCTGATCACCAATGCGTTACTGTACAGAATACACAACTCCTACGGGTCTTTCCCCTTCTCTTCCTACAAGGAACAAGGAGTGATGATTGTAGGGCTTTGAGTACAGCGACTGATTCGACCTCTGTATACCCTCCCTGACCCTAGACAGCAACTACGGTCCGAATGACTGGGCCAGAGGACAATTTACGAGTTCCATTGAAACTTTTAACGACTTGATGAATATAAAAATGGATAAAGCACAACCTATTCACTCGATGGAACCAAAACTGGTTAGGTTCTTGCTAAAGGCGTGTTTTCGGCTAAAATGTGATCGCTTTTTGACCTCGGTTGTAATTTCCAAGTGATGTATGGAGGACAGACGTCTGCCATCTCCAACAATTTAACGTCAAACGGTTACTTGGTAGGGCAGGCATTTAGCAACTCAAAAACTCAGTCATCTGGTTTCTCTCATTCCAATCCTTAAGAGAGTAAATTTAACGGGAGAGAGAGAGAGAGAGAGAGAGAGAGAGAGAGAGAGAGAGAGAGAGAGAGAGAGAGAGAGAGAGAGAGAGAGAGGAGAGAGAGAGAGAGAGAGAGAGAGAGAGAGAGAGAGAGAGAGAGAGAGAGAGAGAGAGAGAGAGAGAGAGAGAGAGAGAGAGAGAGAGAGAGAGAGCATTCACTGACCAAGTTCCGAAGGCACTTGAGGCGAAGAGTGCGAAACGGGTGATCACCAGTTCGTTTTCGGCCCGTTTGGGTTGTTTGTAGAGTAACTGCGTTATATGAACTAAGTAACGGGATGTGCGCAGTATGATCACCTGCAGCATCTGAAGAATCGTGCCAACTACGCAGTACCTGTCGCTTCGCCGAATCTGTGATGCAAATAAGCGCCCTATGGAGCTATTGATCAACCGGACTATGTGTACGTTTCTCATTCACCCGATCAGGCAACAGGCTCCCGTTTGTATTAAAGAGGGGATGATGATGATTTTGATGAGGATGATGATGATGATGAGGAGGAGGAGGACGAGGAGGAGGCAATATCAGTAGAGGATGTTTCTTTTGTGCAAAAGACCGAGATATAGGCGTAGGAAGCAGGGTGCGTTGTCTGTTCTCGAAACGGGTGATCACCAGTTCGTTTTCGGCTGCAGGCTGAAAGTGGAGAGAGAGAGAGAGAGAGAGAGAGAGAAGTACGGTCTTCACCGCTGTGTAGGCCTCCGTGTAGTGTCCAGCGGATCACAGTTATTAATACTGACGAATCAACTCCCTTGATGGAGTTGACATGTCCTTACAAGCCTACATTTTTGACAAGGTCATCGCTAGCCCAGCCAGTTGGGTGCACGCCCCCCACGCTGCTGCTTACGGTTACTCTTCGTCCCGGCTCCTCCTAACGACATCCACCTCTTGTCCTCAAAAGTGGGACTTCAGGTCAAAACATGACTCCGCGGCTGTGACGCGCTCACCACCATCCCCCTGAATAGGGAGCTCTATTTGGGTCACATATTTGCATAGTGGGAGGGGACTCGGCTGCCAATGATGCTCCTGGGCCCCTCATTTGCGGCACGGGTCAAGTCTTCCAACTGCCTGGGGCCGTCTGTAACAGCCACCGCCTAATCAAAGTACCCAAGCCGATTCTCAGACTGCCGAAGATGGGCCGCAGTTCGACATACAGTCAGTAGCTGACCACGTGAAGTATTAACTGAAATAGACGAAATACGTTTTCGATAAGGAAAGACTGCTTAAGTGGAAGTCTAAGCTTGATCATCGTGTGGCACAATCGCCTAATATTTCAAGATACCGGGTTTTGAACGTGCGTCCCTTAAGTTGCCTGTCAACACTGAAATAGGTTAAAAATGACTACTTAATTAGTTCGCATTTTTCTACTCATTTTAGGTGTTTTTATAAACTCAAGTATATCTGACAGAAAACAGACAAAAAATATCCTCTCTTGTGCTCAAATGATAGCGATTCTCATCTTCTTCAACTTTTATATTCAAAGGAAAGACTATATTTTGTTCGTGAAGTACACATCATTGTTTAAATTCATAACAAAATTTTTATGAGCCCTATATCGTGCCTTTTTAATGGCATAGAGGAATAGAGGTTATTTATTACACCAAAAGCATATAACTAGTAGATTGAAAACCGTAAGCGAAAATGCAAATACATATTGGGCTTAAACATATTCAGGAATTCGAATTTTTTTAAACCTTCTATATATACCTTTTAACTGAGTAGAAATTTGACGAAGGCGTTTTTTGCTATCAACTCATTACAACAAAGGATAACTTGCCTACGTTTTTTATAAAATTTATTTGAATTTATACAGGCATCGGAAATCAACCGAAAAATGCATACCACTTAAGTAGTCAATCTTTACTGGGTGCAGTTGTCGAAGGCGGCCGAAAAGACAGGCATTAAAAAACAAGCATCCTTGCGTATCTGAAATGTCTTAAGATGATGTTGCATGACAATTAATATTACTATCCTACTTAAGTAACCTTCTCTAAGCTAAAACGCGTTTGGGAATTTTCGTTACCATTTCATGAGCTTGATCGCTGACTGTAGTCAGTGTGTCGGCTCGCACGCATAGACAGCTGCAGGCGTTCACCTTACCTGTTGCTTCACCCGTGCAACGCCTACTTATTAGTTGATCAGTAGCACGGCATTCCGGTGACTCTGCTGCATGCTTGTCAATCCTTCGCGCCAGCGCTTTCCCAGACTTCCCAGACTTCTGATCTGCTATACTGGTTGAGGCAGAAAGCGTTAAAAGGAACTCCAATAATAGAGGTGACCTTGCCCTAAATGTCAAGTTTCATTTTGGGTTCGGGTTAGTTTTAGGGTTAAGACACGGGCATGTGTACGGTCCCTGCCCTACCCTGGGAGGCAACTGACTGTTATGGCTGCACTTTTCACGCTTATTCAGTCGCGACATGGTTCTATCCAGTCGTATGCACCTCAATTAAGTCCTATGGTCAAAAACTGGCGGTCAAACCCCATCACCATTAATTCCCACCCCCTCAAATCCATACGCCAGACACGAACCCTTCCTAGATCACCCACTGCAGACACGAAATATGCACTTCTCACGTAAGTGGAGAGCATACTCTTTGGATTCTTGTGAATGTGGTCTCTATAGCATTTTCACGTAGGTGAGATCACGGCAGCTCTCCTGCTTAAGAATTCCTCAACGAATGCAGCCAATATTCCCGATCTAAACTGGCAAGAAAACGAGCCCGTGACTCAATGATTAGAGCATTTAACTTCTGATCAACAGCCATATATATATATATATATATATATATATATATATGCTGATTGAAGCGCAGATGCGTGTCCCCGGACATAAATGAGAAGAAAAGGCGATCTCAGGGACTATAGGTGTATTGTCCTGACGTTTTAAAAGCATACAAGCTTCCATCGTCGGAGGTGAGTATCGTACCGCGTCTCACAGTATTTATAGGGAGTGATAGCCATTTTTGTAACACAGTGTTGATTGGACGGGTTTACCTTAACAGTGTACACGATAGGAGGACGGGGGGAGTCCTTCTTTGGCTTTGGCGTTCTTCGCCGGCATACACACAGGAAATTGCTGTCAGTTGACATGTCTCTGGTTGAGGGGGGCGGCCATTGTCTGGGTCCGCATTGACCTCAATAGGCGCCCTGGGTCGATAGTCATGTTTGTGTCCTGAGGGCATGCTCGTATTCTGTTACAAAGTGCGCTGAACACATTGGCGAAAATGAAACTATCTTTGCGACATATGATAGAGTAGACGAGCCAGAGTACGGGCAACGAGTGTGATCTGGCGGATAAGTTTCAAAATATAAGCCACTCGAGAAGAGACTGATCCTAGTTCAAATCGTCTCAAACAGTTGACGCCTGGACAGCTGAAGGTTTGAGTCATGAGGCTTTGTAATGCCACAGACGCCGATCCGGTTAACCTCGTTGCCACAGTCGAATCAATTCTCAAACAAACCGGGGAATCCGATGAAACAAAACACCTTGTTCGGCAACAGGTAACCGCCTTGGTAATGGCGCATAAACCCCGCGCAATTATTACCAGAGTGGAGCAGGATGCTTCTTCGTCAGTTCACCATCGCATCGAAGATATGCCTGTCGGTCTTCCAGCAGGTTGTTGGCCTTTTGAAATATAGTCGGTCTTATCCAAGACGACTGTAGAACGTCCTTTGTCCGCTGGTAGTATCACAATACTCGTGTCAGCTCTCAGTCTCTTGACAGCATCCTGCTCCACTCTGGTAATAATTGCGCGTGGTTTATGCGCCATTACCAAGGCGGTTACCTGTTGCCGAACAAGGTGTTTTGTTTCATCGGATTCCCGGTTTGTTTGAGAATTGATTCGACTGTGGCAACGAGGTTAATCGGATCGGCGTCTGTATTGAAGCAAAGCCTCATGACTCAGAACCTTCAGCTGTCCAGGCGTCAACTGTTTAGAGGACAGATTATGGACTAGGACATCAGTCTCTTCCTCAGGTGAGTGGCTTATATTTCGAAGCTTATCCGCCAGATCCACATCTCGTTTTGCCCGTAATTCTCTGGCTCGTCTACTTATCACATGTCGCAAAAGTGTAGTTCCATCTTCGCCAATGAGTTCAGCGCACTTTGCAACCGCTTGGGGGTGTAGGGGTACTAGTTAGGGGCAGCACCACACAGCTTGCATTTGGTCGCTCCATTTGTCTCGTACAGGTGGTGAATGCTCCTGTGGCCGCCTCTAACTGGTACCCAACTCTCACCTGTGGCTCCTCGAAGTTGGGTTCTTCCCAGCGGCCACACCCTGGGCAACCGTCACGACCGGCGGGCTAAACCAGGTGAGGGTCTCCGGTGTTGTGTGTGCCTCCACACTCGGTATGTCTGACTCCCGAACTTCCCACCTCCCCCTCTCAAAAAGTCCTACGGTGGGGGCCACAGCAACCCCGTAGGCGGCCCAGACTAACTCGGGTCGTTCTCCCACTAAAACAAATCCTTGACCCATAGTGGAGTTCGGCAGCCGTCTGGGATGTCCGAGCAGCCCTATTTAGGGATAGCACTGCTTGCCTCCTCGCGGAGGAAGGGGCTAGAAAATGTGCCCTAAAAAAATGCTGGGTCTCACGTCTTCTGCAGCCGGCCGCGGCTCGCAGATCGCAAAACTACGCGGTCGTAAAACTCAAACAAACAACAATGCCCCCGTCCCCATCCCCCTCGCCATACTCTCCAGGCTGCTCGGGTGAGTCCACTCACACTAGCAGCCTGGAATGTTCGCTCCCTTTTAGACAATCCTAGGAGCAACCGGCCGGAACGGAGGACGGCGCTAGTCGCTCGGGAACTGGCGCGCTACAAGGTGAACATTGCTGCTCTCAGCGAGACCCGATTCTCTGAGCAGGGTCAGCTGGAGGAGGTGGGGCCGGCAACACTTTTCTTCTGGAGCGGCCGGCCAAAGGCAGAGCGACGCGAAGCTGGTGTTGCCTTTGCCATCCGTAACGACATCGTAGGACGTCTGCCCTGTCTGCCGCAGGATATCAATGATCGCCTGATGAGCCTCCGCCTGCCTCTTCGGGGAGACCAGTTCGCCACCATCATCAGCGCCTACGCTCCCCCAATGACGAGCTCTGATGCGGCGAAGGACAAATTCTACGAGGACCTGCACGCCTTGGGGCGACTGTGCCGAAAGAGGACAAGTTAATTGTCCTTGGTGACTTCAATGCCCGCGTCGGGACGGACCACGCTGCCTGGCAGGGAGTGCTGGGTCCCCACGGTCTCGGTAGCTGCAACGATAACGGCCTCCTTCTTCTGCGCACGTGTGCGGAACACCGTCTCCTGCTGTCCAACACCTTCTTCCGCCTTCCGACGCGGGAGAAGGCCACGTGGATGCACCCTCGGTCGCGGCGCTGGCATCTGCTGGACTATGTTCTCGTCCGGAGGCGAGATCGACAGGACGTGCTGGTAACCAAGGCGATCCGCGATGCCGATGGTTGGACAGATCACCGCCTCGTCATTTCTCAGATGAGGCTCCGACTGCAACCCCCGACGAAGGCCCCAAGGTAAGAGGCCGCCATGTAAGTTAAATACTCTTTTATTAAATTTGCCTGCTCACTGTTTTGATTTCAGCAACCAAATAACCGAGAAACTGGAGGACCTGCATGCTCCAGATGATACCGCTACCGTGGAGACACGATGGTGTCAACTGCGAAATTTCATCCAGTCCACCGCCCTCGATGTACTCGGACGCGCACACCGTCGACACCAGGACTGGTTTGACGACAATGACGCCGACATCAGCAACTTACTCGCGGAGAAGAATAGACTACACAAAGCCTACATGGACCTTCGGACTGACGCCACCAAATCAGCCTTTTTCAGATGCCGGCGCCTTGTACAACAACGGCTGCGGGAGATGCAGGATGCCTGGATGATCCGAAAGGCTGAGGAAATCCAGGGGTATGCGGACCGCAATGAAATGAAAAACTTTTTCAAAGCCATCAAGGCCATCTACGGCCCGTGTATCAAGGGGTCCGCACCGCTGCTGAGCTCTGACGGCACAACACTGCTGACAGAGAAATCGCAAATTCTGAAGCGCTGGGCCGAGCACTTCAGAAGTGTCCTTAATTGCTCATCAGCCATCTCCGATGCTGCCATTGACCGGCTCCCTCAAGTAACCACGAACAATGACCTGGATCTGGCGCCTTCCGTACCGGAAACCATCCGGGCCGTGCAGCAGCTTTCCAGCGGTAAAGCACCGGGATCCGACGCAATCCCACCGGAAGTCTACAAGCACGGTGGGCCCCGGCTGATGGCAGAACTCACAAAACTCTTCCAGGAGTTGTGGCGCCAAGGACAAGTTCCTCAGGATTTCAAATACGCGACCATCGTCCATCTCTACAAACGGAAGGGGAACCGGCAACTCTGTGATAATCACAGAGGCATCTCGTTGCTCAACATCGCCGGGAAGATCTTCGCCCGTATCCTTCTCAATCGTCTTAACGGTCACCTAGAGCAGGGCCTGCTCCCAGAAAGCCAATGTGGCTTCCGCCGACACCGCGGAACAACCGATATGATCTTTGCCGCCCGCCAGCTACAAGAGAAGTGTCAGGAGATGCGAACCCACCTATACACTACCTTCGTGGATCTAACGAAAGCCTTTGACACGGTGAATCGTGACGGACTGTGGAAAGTCATGCAGAAATTCGGCTGTCCTGAGCGGTTCACGCACATGGTACGTCAGCTTCATGACGGGATGACGGCGCGCGTCACTGACAACGGGACGGTATCCGAAGCATTCGCAGTGACCAACGGAGTGAAGCAGGGCTGCGTACTGGCCCCCACCCTCCTCAGTCTCATGTTCTCGGCTATGCTGATGGACGCCTACCGTGATGAGCAGCCTGGTATCCGCATCGCCTACAGAACTGACGGGCACCTTCTCAACAGTCGGCGTATGCAGGCTCCAACGCGCGTGTCTACGACTACAGTTCATGACTTGCTCTTCGCGGACGACTGCGCCCTTAACACCGTGATGGAGGAGGACATGCAAAGGAGCATGGACCTCTTCGCCGAAGGCTGCGCCAATTTCGGATTAACAATCAGTACAGCCAAAACGGTTGTCATGCACCAGCCGCCACCCAGCGCGGAATACAATGCTCCTCGAATCAATGTCAACGGTGCTCAACTCAAAAAAACGTGGAAACCTTCGCTTATCTAGGAAGCACGATGTCGCGCAACACGAGAATCGATGACGAGGTTGCCCAACGGATCTCCAAAGCTAGTCAGGCCTTCGGCCGGCTGCAGGCCTCCGTGTGGAATCGCCACGGTATTCACCTGAACACCAAACTGAAGATGTACAAGGCCGTCGTCTTGACGACACTCCTTTACGGAGCGGAAACCTGGACCGTCTACTCGAACCAAGCCAGGAAGCTGAATCACTTTCATCTCAGCTGCCTCCGCAGAATACTGAAGCTGAGATGGCAAGACAGGATACCGGACACGGAAGTCCTGGAGCGGACCGGAATCCTCAGCATCCATGCCATGCTGAGGCAAGTGCAACTGCGATGGAGCGGCCACTTGGTAAGAATGGACGACGAGCGACTACCCAAACGACTTTTCTACGGAGATGTCGCTACGGGTTCTCGTCGGCAGGGAGGTCAAAAACGACGCTACAAGGACACTTTGAAGAAATCGCTGAAGCAACTGCAAATCAACTCGGCGACCTGGGAGGACCTCGCCCAGGATAGACCGGCATGGAGAAGATCAGTGAAGACTGGTTCAGCAATCTATGAGGCCAACCGGATCGCCGCCGCCAAGGCCAAAAAAAAGAGCGGCACGAAAGTCACCACCGCCCCGACCAACACCGCCAATGCCCAGGCCCTGCCAACATGCCCGCGCTGTCAACGCATCTTCCGCGCGCGAATCGGCCTGGTCGGACATCTTCGGACGCAATGCACCAACAATCCGACAATTCCAATTTCTACGTCAAATTCTGCCAACCCTCCTTCTGACTCCCCCACCCTCACTCCTGACATCAATTCCATTACTCCCACCATCATAGAGACCACATCCATCTACTCATCGCCTGTTACCCCCACCACCGCAACCACCACCGCCTTCGCCTTCACTACTACCACCACCACCACCACCATCAGCGATGGGGAATCTCTCCTAAGCTGTACTCAATGCGACCGCACATTCACCTCACGCATCGGCCTGGTCGGTCACTTGCGAATACATCGTACAGAGACCGGTGAGCCAGTGCCTGGAACACCATCACACAGCAGAGATCGTCGCCTCCACTGCCCTCACTGTCCTCGCGCATTCACTCATCGCATGGGCCTATTCGGTCACATGCGCATCCATGACAGCGGAATACATCACAATGCCGACAACACCGATACACCATGCACACCCTCCGCTTCCTCCATTCTTAGCGCCCCTGACACCCCCACTACCATGAATGACATCGCCCCAGCCTCTACCGATTTCTCCTGCCCACACTGCGCCCGCAACTTCAACTCACGCATCGGCCTGGTCGGTCACCTGCGAATCCATCGCACGGAGGCTGGTGAACCAGTGCCTGGGGCTCCGACATACAGTCGACGCGCCCGCCTTCACTGCCCTCACTGCTCCCGCTCATTTACACACCGCATGGGCCTATTAGGACACATGCGCCTCCACGACAACCTCCGGTAAACCACCGGAGGCTAAGCTACATCAGCGCACACTACCTACACCAATACATCGACAACACCCTCACAATCACCATTTACCAGAGTATATCACGGTTTCCTAGAAACCGTGGCTGGGAAGTCTGTCAATCTAACGCTTCCACCAGACCACGCCGTCGGCTCAGTGTATGTGCTGTGTGTGTCGAGTGGCTGACCAGTGGACTGGGAGTCAGACGGCGATGGCTGCTCCATATCCCCTGAGTTTGTGAATCCTGGTGTGTGCGTTATGGGGACCAGGTCGTGCTGTGGCGCGCGAAGACGGGTACGCCGATCCGTCAGCCAATGCGCCCACTCCCACATCAGGCAACTGACCGGCTCGGACAGTAGTCTGACTGTGGGGGTGGAGAGAGGAGAGTGAGGTCGACAGCTCAGCGCATATTCCTCACTATAAACAATCTGACGCGCTTGAAACTATCACGGTGCGCTAAAAGCCGTGGCTTGGAAGGTTGCCAACTGACGGGATAACTCGGACCGCGTGGTCAGCCCAATGTGTGTTTTGTGTGGAGTGGCTGACTGGCGGACTGAGAGTCAGGCTGCAATGGCTCCTTCTTAATGTGGTCTTTATGGCACCCCCACTCTGTGGGATCCGAGCCAGGTGTGGTGGCACGCCCAGGGCGGCTCCGGCCGCGCCAGCCACCTGTGCCCTCTCCCATCTCCGGTCTTCTTGATTGTGTCATGAGACCGGGCTCAGATAGGGGGGAGGAGAAGAGAGTGCGGTAACGTTGAGTGCCGCGGTTGGAAGGTTGCCAACTGACAATTACACTCAGACCTCGCAGTTAGTCCAATGTGTGTTGTGTGGAGTGGCTGACTGGTGGTCTGAGAGTCAGGCTGCGATGGCTCCTTCTTAACGTGACCTCTGGCTAGCTCACACATGTGAGATGTAAGCCGTTCAACCCCCTGTTGTGTGAAATCCTGGTGCTTGTGTTTGGGGGCCAGGTCGTGTACGTAGTACACGTAGACGAGGTCACCAGCAGCTGCGCCTGCTTCCGCATCAGACAACTGACTGGCTCGGACAGTGGTCTGATTGTGGGGGTGGGGGAGAGTGAGGTCGAGAGCTCCGCGTATTTTCCTCACTATAAACAATCTGACGCGCTTGAAACTATCACGGTGCGCTAAAAGCCGTGGCTTGGAAGGTTGCCAACTGACGGGATACCTCGGACCGCGTAGTCAGCCCAATGTGTGTTTTGTGTGGAGTGGCTGACTGGCGGACTGAGAGTCAGGTTGCAATGGATCCTTCTTAATGTGGTCTTTATGGCACTCCCACTCCGTGGGATCCAAGCCAGGTGTGGTGGCACGCCCAGGGGCGGCTCCGGCCGCACCAGCCACCTGCGCCCTCTCCCATCTCCGGTCTTCTTGACTCTGTCTTGACACCGGGCTCAGGTGGGGAATAGGAGAGAGTGCGGTAGCTGCAGCGCAAGGCTACTATCACTTAAAACTAATTCACGCGCAAGTCACCGTCCCTGCACCACCTGGTGTGGAGCATACGGTGGACCTCGTCGAAATCGACGGTCGAACTGCCGTATGCCGGCAAAGAACGCCAAAGCCAAAGAAGGACTCCCCCCGTCCTCCTATCGTGTACACTGTTAAGGTAAACCCGTCCAATCAACACTGTGTTACAAAAATGGCTATCACCCCCTATAAATACTGTGAGACGCGGTACGATACTCACCTCCGACGATGGAAGCTTGTATGCTTTTGAAACGTCAGGACAATACACCTATAGTCCCTGAGATCGCCTCCCGTGATCGCCTCTTCTTCTCATTTATTTCCGGGAACGCGCATCTTCACTTCTATTAGCAATATATATATATATGGCACAGATGTTATACCCTACTTCCAACATAGGTTCTAGCTAAAAGCCCAGACCCGTGTTTCGCCGATATTTCTGCTGCTGCGTGAATGAAGATAAGCTGAAGACGCACGTCCGCCTGCGAGTGACCTTCTGCATCTATAACGGAAACCTCGAGTAATCAGATTTTCTTAACCAGCCCTTCCGA
This sequence comes from Schistocephalus solidus, assembly GCA_017591395.1. NCBI lineage: Eukaryota > Metazoa > Platyhelminthes > Cestoda > Diphyllobothriidea > Diphyllobothriidae > Schistocephalus > Schistocephalus solidus. The sequence continues at coordinate 144,392 of WEDG01004025.1, read as the reverse complement.
TGAATCTCATGCAGAGGTTGAACACGAAGACGGAAGTTGTTATACATGGTACCGTTGTATTCTGTGGCTCGTTTCACTTTTCCAAAAAAAAGAATGTAAGTGTGTTGAGTGGCAAGTAGAGGAGGTAGGAAGTGCTCACTAAAAATTTGGGCTTAAAACACAATACACTAAGGCTGCTTGCGTATCACAACGCGGGTAGGGGTGGGGGGGCAATTGTTACGAGGAGAAGTTTGTTGACAAGAGGTTCGACAAGAAGGCGGAATTTCAAGAATATATAAATATTAACTAAGTCAATTGTTATACCGATGTCATGAGCAACAGATGATCAGTAAAACAGAGAGACAGGAGTGCAGGTGGTGGAGGGTAAGACTGCGACGGTAATGAAGGAGAACGAGAGATAGAGAATATGCCGGATTGACTGAGCGTATTCGAGAGGATTGAGCTGCTAGGCCTGCAAAGTACAGATAAGATGCTTGAGAAGGCAGTACTCTTGAAAAAAAATTAAAACTCAATAAGGCGGAGATGCAACTGGTACGGTCCTATTGGAATAGTTACCGAGAACCGACGGGGCTTAGCTGAGAATAAAAACCTTTAACGGCCCAGAGTTCACTCTAGGCCGACAGCGACAACCAGCCAAAAATGCTTATTGACTGGCAATCATTCTCCAGTTCGTTTCAACTCGCACAAAGATGGAAGTCGGACTCCAAACTGCATTGACCAGTCGCCCAGACCCTTTTCCGATCATGGAATAGGTTAAGTCTCAGTGTGATACATGGAGAAGAAAGGATACAACGTTATCGCAAGTTTCTGGACGTTTCAGATATCCGGATTAAAGTTTAAAACAAAATTCCACCGTGTTTGAGGGCCTTTGAGAGTCACTCGGTCTTTTCCTGCTCGTACGCCGTCTATGCCGCATAACGCATGCTCACCGGCTCAGTTACGCGTGCCCGCTGAGCACAACTATTTGGTGCCTCGATCGATAATCAACAGAAACAGGCAGGTGTGCCGCACGCGCAAGACGCGACACGGAAGAGAGGCAGTACAGGTGTGTGCGTGCACCGGATTGAGAAACTGTGCACGACACACCCGTGTGACGCCATCACCACACGGAGGCGTATACACACACACACACACACACACACACACACACACACACGCGCGCCTAAAGTCCCAGGGCACAACGTATTAGTCGCCAAAACGCGCCTTTAACTTACAGAGAAATCGAGCCGTGTAGACTTTCAATGGGAGGTAAAAGAGTGGAGAGCAGATAAGAGCAGATACGGCGGTGCTCCATCTAATCGCAAACAACCGAGGCCACGGTTGCCTTAACGACTGATTGGTGATAGGGTGAAGACCACAAAGTACACGGAATCTTGTTAAAAAACGGTCGACACCGGGTCAGCATAAAGTCAAAAATAAGTTTGTGCAATCCTCTCAGGCAATCCGGATAAAAGTAAGTATAAAATGACAGTTGGACCGTTGGATTCAACGAGGTCCAACGCGAGTGCCACAAAAGGCTGAAAGCCTACGCGATTACTTGCGCGTGATTTAGTTTAAAGTAATAGTAGACTTGCGCAGCATCTACCGCACTCTCTCCTCCTCCTCCCCACCTGAGCCCGCTGTCTTGACCGAGTCAATAAGACCGGAGGCGAGGTCGGGCGCAAATGGCTGGCACTGCCGGAGCCGCACCTAAGCAAACCATCACGCTCCCCGATCCACAACAAACACTACACCAGGATTTCAACACAACGGCAGAGGGGTTAGGGGGAGCGGCACTGATCCCAGCTCTGACAGTCTGAGCTTTCGTCAGGAGAGGCTCCGCTGTCTTAGGGGATCCACGCTTCCTGTGCGCATCGAGGGTGGACACCTTTACGGCGTCCTCGCTAATAAACATGAAGGAATATAAACCCATCGTCTTTTCATGTGACTAAGAACATCCATCCTGAATTAGGTTTGTCCAAAAGAAATTTGTTTTACACGAATGCTGTGGACCTCATGTCAACGGATGGGTATGCTTGCACAGGGGTTTCATGGGCAAAAAGTTAGCCTTTATCAGACCCCCACGGGAGCTAAAAACTCTATATAATTCGCCAACCGAAGACAATAAACGTCGAAAAGTTGTCCAAAGTGCAACGGGGTATTTTTAAGGTACAGTCAGGGCTGATTAGGTGACGCAGCTAACGGAACACGAGGACCAAAGTCCAGATGCTCAGATTTTGTGGGATTCAGTTACTAGCCTAGCTTAGAATGGATTTTAAAGCCAGCTAGTTGAAGAAAAGCCGGACAGCAGGAAGTCAAAACTTCGGATTCAGTTACTAGCCTAGCTTAGAATGGATTTTAAAGCCAGCTAGTTGAAGAAAAGCCGGACAGCAGGAAGTCAAAACTTCCAGGCAAGTGTGAAAACTTATACCTTCGCTCACCCGCGGCGGGTCTTGCTGACAAAGTACATGAGTTTACAGAAACCGTTCAAAATCTTGAACAGCAATGCAAGACATGTATAACCACGCAAGCGTAGGTTCGAGGATTAACCGCGAAATGGCCCAAAATCTCCGTGCCAGATCAACTTCCAGGTGTGCAATTAGATCGCTTTTCTGTGGTTGGATTGCAGGCGGTCGGTAATTTAGGAAAAGAAGGGATGCCGAGTTAGTGAGTTAACGGGTGCTCGATTACTTATGGGATCACGCTACTAAACTAATTAGAAAAAAGACCTAAAAGGGAACAAAGATTACTATTCAGAGCCATGAATAATCACGAAGCGATATACTTGGTTTATGATTCAGTCAAGAAAATGTTTACCGGGGGAGCATTTGCTATCATTATTTTTGACCTCATCATGAAAAAAATATGGAGGGTGAGGTATTCTCTGTAAAATATAGGAAAATGCCGTTTAAAAGACAAGTTATATTTGAGATTGCATCTTGTGGGATCAAGGGCCCACCAGAGTGGACGTCTGTTAACGTGCAGATAAGCCTCAAGACGTTCACACCCTCGTCCCTGCTGTTGCAGAGAAAAGCGCGGCAACGTTGCGGAGGAAAGTGGTGTGGTCATGGTCACATCTTAGTCAATGCCCAGCCCCTTGGCATGTGACCCCCGAAGCAGGAGTTACCAAATTCGCCAAACGAACGATGTACGAAAAACAATTCGACACCCAATCCTGTTTATGCATATGATAAATAGAGTTGAATATGTGGTAGCCGACGGGATGCTATGATGCCTATGATACAAGTTTTGGTGAATACCTTATCGGTAGTTTCACTCTCCGCATGTTACTAGTCACTGTGCGACTGACTATATATATGAGGAGTTGAACCTCTCGTTGCTGCATCATGCAGCAGCAGAAAGATTGGCGAAACACGTGTCTGGGCTTTTAGATAGTACCTATGTCGGGAGTAATGTATAACGTCTTTTCCATATAAGATTCATGCTACTTGTAGTACTACTTGTTTGTATAATGGGCATTACGTGGTTATTCCACAGTGGTTGATTGTCTTCGACCTAAATGTTCATTGATATTTCGGGTCTGACCCTAAAAGTCATGTCCGAATCACCTGACTCCATGTCCTGCACTTAATAATTTCAGAAATTATTTCCCCGATTATTATCTGAAGTCCATATACCAGAAACCGCAACTGTGCTTAGAACCCCCCATCCCACACGTGCTTGCTGACTCAGGTTTGACCTCTCATCGGTGCACCTGTGCATGAGCACGATCGCACTCGATCGCATCTGTCCGCCCGCCCGCCCACCAGCTAGCCACTGGCGATAAACGAACGTTGTGACATAAGACACATGCCACGTATGTTGCTAGTGGTGGTGTTCACTGATCTGGTTAAGTACCATTTATGTTCCGCTGTGCCTTGGAGCTCACTTTATAGTCCTCGCGAGCCGTCGCATAGTGACTTGAGATATATGTTGATAAGATGGGTCAATCGTAGAGTGTTACACTCAATAACCAAATATCGCGGGTTTGTATCTCGGGTGATCCACTCCTGGGATTGTGTATGACTGGCTGATGACGGCTAATAAGCCATAAATGGCCATTCCGGTCTCCCTTGTCTTGGTCAGTTCCATCTTATCATTTATATAGCTAATAAAAGCTTGTTTGAATCAGAACTATACAACTATGCTTACTGAGATCGCTTTTTCTTCTCATATATATATATATATGATAAGATGGAACCGACAAAGACAAGGGAGACCGGAATGGCCATTTCTGGCTTATTAGCCGTCATCAGCCAGTCATACCCAATCTCAGGTGTGGATCACCCGGGATTCGAACCCGCGACCTTTGGTCATTGAGTGTAACACTCTACCATTGAGCCACGGGCCCGTTGTTTTGTCGGTTGCGATCGGGAATATAGACTATGAAAGTGTGGTGTTCACCGATCTGGTTAAGGAACACTTATGTTCCGCTGTGCCTTGGAGCTCACTTTAGAGCCCTCGCGGGTAGTCATATAGCGACTTGAGATATATGTTGATAAGATGGAACCGACAAAGACAAGGGAGACCGGAATGGCCATTTCTGGCTTATTAGCCGTCATCAGCCAGTCATACCCAATCTCAGGTGTGGATCACCCGGGAATCGAACCCGCGACCTTTGGTCATTGAGTGTAACACTCTACCATTGAGCCACGGGCCCGTTGTTTTTGTCGGAACATAAGTGTTCCTTAACCAGATCGGTGAACACCACACTTTCATAGTCTATATTCCCGATCGCAACCGACAAAAACAACGGGCCCGTGGCTCAATGGTAGAGTGTTACACTCAATGACCAAAGGTCGCGGGTTCGAATCCCGGGTGATCCACACCTGAGATTGGGTATGACTGGCTGATGACGGCTAATAAGCCAGAAATGGCCATTCCGGTCTCCCTTGTCTTTGTCAGTTCCATCTTATCAACATATATCTCAAGCCGCTCTAAAGTGAGCTCCAAGGCACAGCGGAACATAAGTGTTCCTTAACCAGATCGGTGAACACCACACTTTCATAGTATATATATATATATATATATATATATATATATATATATATATATATATATATATATATATATATATATATAGTGGGTCGCATATACCGATCAGTGCACTTCATATACCCTTTACACAGGCAGAAGAAAACATATGGCAGCATAACATTATCGACAATGACAAGCGAGTCTGAAATGATCATTTTGAGCTTATTAGCTGTCATCAGTCAGCTAGATCCAATCCCATGTGTTGCAACCCCTGAGCGCCCCATCACCATTATATATACATTCTGATAAGTGAGATAGGCGTTTCTGATCAGCCCAGAAAAGGAAATCGAAAAGAAAGGGCTTGATTATGAACTTACAAGCTTCACACATTCTTCATCCTCCGTCTACGCCGACTGTCACAAGCCTTTGCAATGCCGTTAACTGTCCCAACCATCGTGATCAGAATACTCATTGTCACCAGCAGCGCTAAGCCCGCATTGGCACCGACATTAAATTCACTGCGATCGTAGAAGATATATTTTTTAGGATTTTGTAAACCCTGCTCCAGCGTAATGCCAGACGCTGAGGCAAGAAAGAGAACGAGAAGGATCAATGGGATTGGGCGCAGGATGAGGAGGTGGGGCCGAGACATGACGATGATTTAGCGCGACTGCAACGAACCCTTAGCAGACAGGAGACGTGGACTACGCCCATATACAGTGGCCTTGAATGGCGACCATGGCAACAACTGCTCACAGGGCAGCAGATCGGCAGGCGTTGATGTGCGTATGTTCACACCCGCAAGCACAGGCTGGGACTCGAGAGCGAGAGATAGACAGGCCTGTGCACTCGTGCGAGCTCAAACGCGCCCACAGTAGGAATGCAACAGAGGCGTACATGCACCACCCACAACAGACACACGCACTAGCAAATTTTCAGGACAGGTCCTTGACTGAGCCGGCAGACAGGCTGCGTGGATCGTGGACAGTGAACACACATAACAGTGCTGCTGCAATCTTATTGGGCGCTTATATGTGTGCAGTCGTGCTGATGCACAGGTGCACCGATGAGAGGTCAAACCTGAGTCAGCAAGCACGTGTGGGATGGGGGGTTCTAAGCACAGTTGCCATCGTGAGCGGTCTATAAGTAAGGGAGTCGGCCTATGTGCTTAACATTGCGCTGGGCTGAAAAACAGAGAGTAGTCCGACCAGAAATTACCTCAAATGCGTCTGGAAACTCTTATTCTGTTCAGAACTTACGCGCCAGAAATTGCGTCTACGACAGCCCCCACCCCCACCTCCTCCCACCACCACTACCACTTAAACACTGTCAGTCTATGTGCCTTTCTAACAGTCTCAGCTAAGCCAAGTGACTGACAAACTATCAACCCATGAAAGGTTGTGCCCGACACCTAAACGACTAGTAGAGAGTACATAGATTGGTGCTTTTTTTCTCGAGGCATAAAAGGTTTTTGTTGAGGGAGAATATATATCAAGGGTATTATGATATTGGAGGAAAAGTGGAAAATTTGAGGAGGGAGAGTCGATATTTGTCTCATATCCAGAGGGCCAGAGTCCAAGGTCCCACGTTTTTTTGCATTCTGCTACGAGGGAGCATTCATGTAAGCAGGAGGAACGTAAACTACGAGCCTTCCGGAATTGGACGATTGTATTTTCTTATCCACGAAAACAAAGTAGGGAAAGGAAGTAAACGAGAGGCGTACTCAGCCGTGAAGTGTGTGATTGTCAAGTTATTGATATTTTTTCCCATCAAACTCAACAGTAAATTGGGCTGGCTGCAGAGTATTTGCTGTCAGTTGGCGTACGAATACCAAGTTTGCAAACAAGTGGTCTTCACACCTCGAGACTGATTTAATGACAAAATTGATGCATACACTCACTCTAGTCGGGCTTTCATTGGAGACCTATATGCAGTCAAAGAAAGGAGAGGTGTTTATCGAAAGAGGCTTATTTTGGTTTTGTCGAAGTTTGGAGTTGTGATTTCGGCTACCCCAGCCTCAGAGATTCTTGGAACGCTATAAGATCATTTTAGGGCACCTCAAACGGTCTACATTTTTTCCAAAAAAGTCATGTTCTCCGGCAAAATATGTTTTTAAATAGCTTTAATAACGAAAAGGTTTACAAGTTGGAGCGGAAACCAATGCTACCTTGTATTCAGGCCATTTTATATTTTAATAATTGTCAAACACGATAGTTGCGCATCAGTGTGCGTTTTCCTACCAGAAGACATTAATGTAAATGGGAAAGATTTATCAAAATAGTCTTCACCTTCCCGAAAATTGACTTGTGTCCACACAAGTGAGGTGAAAAAAAATTTAAATAGGCACGTTATTTTCATAAAACCAAAAAATAGTTTAAAAAATATAGTCAATAAATCCGTGGGATTTTCTGCTCCAAAAGTTATTAACAAAACCTCGAGACAATCTACTGGTCTAATGAGTACCCTAGTGCTTCAAGTCAATTGTATCTCGTAAAATGTAAAAACGGAAAAATGTAAACGAATTCCAAGTTTGATTAAACTCACGGCTCCCGGTGGGGCCTCGCGGCTCAGTTGGCTATACTAAAGCCTTCCACTTGCTGGCGTGGTTTCGAATCCCACCGAGGCCGCCGTGTTTTTTCACAAGTGAGTCAAAGGAATTATGCAAATCTGCCAAAATCGTCTAAGAATCTTCATTTATTGTATTAGTCTTGGAGGATCTCTTAATTAAAACTGCTAGGGCAATTTTTAGCGTTGCGATGCATATGCTGTTCTATTTGCTCCGTTAAGGGCATGGACAGGGTTTTAGTTACTTTAGAAATGTAAACATGGTCAACTGACACCATTTGTTGCTCTTTCAGAAGTTCTGCCTTCCTTAAGAAAATTGTTATTTCTAACTAGCTTAATATTACTTTAAAGACTTCTTTGGCGTTTTCATTTACCTGAAGGCCGTTCATTATTAATAGGGAGTTGGGATTGAGGCATATAGGCCGGCATCTAATTGGTTGGATATTTTTCGTTAATTTATGCACTGGCCTAAAGAGAAGTTATCGAAAGCAGCGCGTATGTTTGCCAAGTCTTCTTTTGAATTTACGCACAGTTCCTGATTCACAGCGCCTATTATAAGTTGCCAATACCAACTATGGCCAAAATTGTCGACATACGCATCAAACAAAATGCGCCATCCAAGGAGAGTTCTGAAGATCCTCGTGAACATTTCTTCTTCCGACATGCCGATGGGAATCACGTTCTCAAATTAATTGACTTATCCAATCACCCGGATGACGTCGGCCAGGGAAAAAAATACGTACTTAAATTACCCGTTTTTTACTGGATTTCGGTGCTGTGGTGAGAATTAGAGGCCACCTTAGGGACCATCTTTCAATCGAAAGAATATTTCGGTAGTAAAAAACCCTCCAGGTGACAAAAATCCCAAAATAAGCTACCGAATCGAACTGGGCGCTACGTCAAGTCCCCTGCCTATGTTCTCAACTCCTCCACCCCTCCCTCAATTCGCGAGCGATGCAGCACTTTCTTCTACGTGTATATGGCTGGCTAAGGATTAAAAACTCGCCAGAAACGATCATTCCAGTCCTTCGTACAGTTATCGATTATCTGTTGCCCGTCTGCTCGTGGAGGCCTGCGTTAACGAAAAACATAACGCCTGTACTACCTCTGATTATCAAGCCATATCGATGAACGCTATAATCTGTGTGCCGTTTAGTTCTGCCAGCCGCATCCGACATGGCACAAGAATGTGACTTGAGGCTGGAGTGTTGAGGCGTACAGTAAGTTTACGTAGATTCAAGCCGCACATTCTCCTGCCTGGTCCGCGATCGGGTCTGGCTAATCAGTGATAACAACTGATTAGGAAGCAGCTCTTCTAGTCCGCCCCTCCCCCCCTGGTCAGCAGAACCTCGACAAACATGCAGTCCTTGAAAGGAAGTTGCGCTTCTACAAATTCTGTAGTAAACAAAAGCATAAGGACGTTACCGTTTGACGGGGGGGGGGCAACGGTTGCTAATGTAAACAAACCGGTAAGCTTTTGCCTCAAGGACGAGTTGAAGGTGTGCAGTACGCCTACCGTATATGTGCGAATTTCTGAGTGTCCGGTAAAAATCTTTTGGTGTGCTCCCCTTAAAGCTAGCACAACCTAACGTTCATGCTTTTGTCTGAACTTATTGAACGAGCTTTCGGCTGACCTTCGAAACACTTCCCATTCCGAGCTGCGACATGATATACCGAACGAGACTTGGGCTGCAATCTTCTCAACGGGGCAAGAGCCCCATAGACAGCTCCCCCGGATTCTCAGTTATTACGTCTACGAACTCTAGCGTTTGAATATGCGTCAAAATTAGTGATCTCAAAATTGAGGAGTCGAATACGCGCTGGGCTACCTAACTGCCTTTAAGCTAAATAAATGAGCTTGCACATGTCAGAATACACGCGCCTTTGGACAGACATCCTAAACTGTACGCGATAACTATAACTGCAATTCATGTGGATATATATATATATATCAAGGAAATAATTTCTGAAATTATTGAGTGCAGGACATTGAGTCAGATGATTCGGACATGACTTTTTAGGGTCAGACCCGAAATTTCAAGGAACATTTGGGTCGAAGACAATCAACCACTGTGTAATAACTACGTAATGCCCATTCTACAAAGTAGTAGTACAAGTAGTAGTTTATGGCACATATAGTATACCATACATCCGACATAGGTACTAGCTAAAAAGCCAAGTTACATTTGAAAATAGTCTTTTTCCGAGTTTTTCCCATTCAAATTCCTCTAGATTAAGCGCAACGTAAAGTATGGCCATCATCAAGCAGCCTTACATGAAAGTGTATATTCCAACACCGTTTCACAGGAACTGTTCTTTTTTCTTCTGTTTGTATATCTTCTTAGATGCGTTTGACTAAGTCAAGAAGATTCTCGCCTCATTGCGCCGATCGGGACGTCACAGGAATATAAGCTTACATGTTCACAGGTCGATCGATGACTTATAAATTTAAACAGAATCGTCAGGTGCAATCGTAAACGCACCCATCGGTTACAGGGCTCACTTGTCCCGTTGTGCCTTGGGGCTCACTCTAGAGCCCCGCCAGCAGCCGCAGAGCGGCTAGTGATACAGGCAGAATGATATTACAAACAAACACAAGGGAGACTGGAATGGCCACTTCTGCTTTATTAGCCATCATCAGCCAGCCATACCCAACTCCAGGCGCTGCGGTGCCCGAGGCTCAATGTCGCGACCTGTTGTGCAGAATTTAAACGCTCTACCCACTGCACCACGAGCTCGTTGTCTTGCCGGTTTCGATCGGAGTATTAACAATGGTAGTTGGGCGTTCACCGATGTGTTACAGGACTCACTCGTCCCGATGTTCGGGGCTCTACAGTTAGCCCCAAGGCACAACGGGACAACAGAGTCCTGTAACCGATCTGTGATGGCCCAACTACCATATATATATATATATATATATATATATATATATATATATCGAAAAGAAGTCGTCTACAAGATACCGTGTACCAGTTGTGATGCAGTTTATTGTGGCCAAACCGGAAAATCTCTATCCACCCGTTTACATGAACATCAGTTAGCGGTGAGGAGACGAGACCCTTTATCGCAGGTAGCCATGCACACACTGGACACAGGACACCTATTTAGATGGGAGGATACCCACATCGTTGGCGCCTGCCCAACAAGAAGGGGCCGCGAATTCCTGGAGGCAATGCACTCAGACGAGGCATGCATTAACAGGCATATCGATTTAGATGCCAATTACAAATTTCTAAAGGTCAAGTGGAGGCGAAAACAGCCACTATCGATCAGATAACTTCAAATTTTGGATGTCTATTGGCTCAAACTTTAGCCAATCATAGCATCTTGTGTTAGGCATTATTTAAGGTTAACTGTTTTCTGTACATCTCCCATTTGTCTGACGACGAACTGGGGCACCAGATTCGAAAATTTACACACTAAAGTTATTTTGTTCCCAAAGAGCTCAACTTAATTTAATTAAATTTCTTGGGATGCCGATATTTCAGTATATATATATAATTCCAAGCTAGTTTGGACACACATGCACGTCTTTCGGTCGCCTGCAAAAATCACACTCACTTTAAATGTATACCTAGTTATTTAGATAATTTTTTATTTATTTTCCAGGATCATATACATCTAAATACATCCTGTATAACCCATCCACAGAAATATATAGTCTTGAACTAATTTTGAAGAAAAATTAGTTTATCTTTTATTTTCTAATCGAATCAATGCTATTTTCTAATTTAAGGTAGGTTTGTTATTCCGGATTAGTATAACCCTGAAGTTTCTGCTCAAATAGCATCGTAGCTATTCGCTCATTACTGCTCAGTTTGAAGCATAAAATGTAAATTCCCATTTCAATCTTCTATGAACTATGCATGGTTCCGCGTTAATGTCTTCGAGGAATGAATGGTTTTCATTGAATAAAAAGTGCGTGGCTCATAGTTTGGAAAGTCCAGTGAAATTAACACGTTCCATCGGGTTCAAAATGATGCGGGTATCGAAAAAATTTTTCGATTTAAAAGAACTTTAAAAAAAGCCTTCATTTTTGGCAAAATGACTGCCTGAAGGGATTTTTTTCGTACGTGTTGTAGAAGAGTTATTTGTATATATAAGACTATCTAAATAAGAGCAGGCATGGCACGTAAAATTCAAACTTACTGATTATCGAAAAATGGGATTCAAACACGTGGAAAAAGCGGTTCTGTTTGCGAACAGTTTTATCCCAGTTGATCAAAACAGAGACTCTAGTTTTTTTTAAAAAATACATTACAAATGACTTATTTTCCGTATATGACTTATCAAATGGATCAGCTTGTTTAAATGGAGCCACCGTCTGGAATCCAAGAAAGGTACTCTCAGGCAATATATAATTCGTCCTCGCTTCACTGATATCGTAGCATTTGCTGGATTTTCTTCCGAAGACGATACATATTTTAATTCTTAAAACCAGATTTGATGCTTAATACAACAGACGATTTTCTATTTAAAAAACTTCAGTAGTGTTAAATTTTTTCTTTATATGACAGGTTGCGTTTTTATTTGGTTCTTTTCGTGTAACTTTGAAGGGGCATCTTATACGACAAAATAGCCTGTGAGTAGTACCGATGAGTGCGCAGAAGTTAAGAGTGTTCATTTGCAAACAGACAATCCCGAGTGTCCCAAATTTGCAGTTTTATTAATCAACAGGGTTCTTTTTTCACGTATGATATGTTGAGAAAGCTTGATTTGCCGGAGCGTAGTATATAAATTGAACAGTTGTAAGTCCTCTCTGGGGGTATTAGTTAAATCTAGTAGGCAGCCGAAAACTCCTCAAAAAACGCACACATACACGTCAAATTACTAAATCCTTCTTTAGTGGGAATAAATGCTCATATATCATGGTGTTTAAATAAAATCTACTTTAGGTTTAAGGCTTACGGAAATTGGAACCGCATTTAAGTAAACTGTTATAGCATAGCTCGGAATGGTAATCGATTGTTCGTGTGTTGCGGAATCTACTTCACCCCGAATGCATAATCCACCTTTCTCCCCACTGTGCACCTTCGCCGCCCTGAGCTCCCCGACCAAAGCCGTCCAATGGGACAATCCGAGTAGAAGATATGGACGGGCGCTGTTTGATCGACTTATTTTGACTGAATGAACGGCAACCGACCTCGGAGTTCACCTAGATTACCTCTCATGAATTCGGGAATTTCGATGACAGGTGACGCGAAATCGGATTCAGAGGAGGAGGAGGAGGAGGAGGAGGAGGAGGAGGAGGAGGAGGAGGAGGAGGAGGAGGAGGAGGAGGAGGAGGAGGAGGAGGAGGAGGAGGAGGAGGAGGAGGAGGAGGCGGAAGCTGACACTGTGGACTCGCTCTCCGACCAGCTCAACTCCCAGGAACCCAGCAAGCACCAGGAGATCAAAAAAGCAGCAGACACCGGGGGAACTCACGAGCTTGTCTAGCGTGTCGAGGGTCGCCGTCTCAACTTCTTCTTTTCCAGAGCCCTCGTGATAAACATCACAGAGAGCGTGAAGGTAGTGAGGATGCCATAGGTTAAGAGCAGGGTCAGACCCGCGTGCATGCCCAGGCGGAAGGGAGTGGTGTCGTAGAAGAGGTATTTGGACGGGTTAGCCAAGGCCATCTTCATGTTGGTGGCAGAGGCCGCAGTGACGAAGAGGACCAGGCTGAAAAGACGGAGTGCTGGACCGAACATGACGGCGGCGGTGGCAGCGACGGGGATACGCGGAAGCAAGTGACTGACTGACTGAGGCAGCCTTTAACTCCACCGTACTGTGCTGCGCACGGCTACCGGACAGAAAGCCAATCAGCTTCGCAGATGCCGGTTCCCCATTGGTCGGACGCGCAACTGCGGAATTTGATAGGCGAAGGTGGACCTGTGGAGGAGTTGTCACACGCACATGCACACACGGTAGCTCGACCGCTGCAAACGATAAGGCCCACCACTGACCTACGAGGTGTGCACAGCTGTCACTTGCGCGTGAAGCTGATTATAATGAAGGAGGCTCGCATTGCATTGCGTTCACGTCATCTCACTCTGCCCACATCGGCGATAAGGCATAGTCAAGACGATCGGAGGTGAGTATTGACATAGCGTCCCTTGAAGCTAAGCAGCCCTTCTTCACCAACCACACACGCGACATGAGGCCTAACTCCACCGCTATCAGTAAGAGATTGTGACCTGACGAGATTAAGATGGTCCCAAAAGTTACGCCTATAGGCGGAGCTGGGTCAAGTGTGCTGACGAGGGAACAAGTGTTCTGCTTACACTGATGCCGACGCAACAAGTGTTTTTGAAATCTGGTCAAACCAAGCCTGTAGTATTCTACCCTTAAGTCTATGAAATCACAATCCGTTAAGACCGGCAGGTGTGTGGAACGTCCACAACATATGTGCACTGCTGGCTTCGAAACGTCCAAAGACGCAAATCCCAGTCATTTGGAACACTATTTTTCCGGAATAAACTTGAATAAGGCATGGGTAAAAAATGCATAATTTGGCCAGGATAAACTTCCTATTCGCTTATTCGAAGAACGCATTCGTCGGTGCAGCTACCTATGTCCCAGAACTGGAATGGATTTCCGTTGTTGTGAAGAAGTGGATGACTAGTGCTGGCGAAAGATTAACTGAATAGGCATGCTTAAAAGACTTGAACAGCCTATGATCCAGAGTAGTACTTTGCAAGTTGTAAATAATTTCTGAGCGCCGTCTTTCTACAAAAAGAGTTCATCAATACGTTTACAAAGGGCGAGTAAACCAGCATTCAACTGACTCTTTGAAATAATGACATCTTCAAAAGAAAACGAAACACCCTACATACAGAGAAATGATATCCCACTTTGATGTCAAAGCTATGAAACGGGATGAAGAGACGTTAAAGTCCACAAATTACCGATAGAAACGGATAAGTGAGTTCCAGGAGGCAGTTCAGAAGGAGTAGTAGTAGTAGTAGTATTAGGAGTAGTAGTAGTAGTAGTAGTAGTAGTAGTATTAGGAGTAGTAGTAGTAGTAGTAGTAGTAGTAGTAGTAGTAGTAGTAGTAGTAGTAGTAGTAGTAGTAGTAGTAGTAGTAGTAGTAGTAGTAGGAGTAGTAATAGAAGAAGAAGCAGCTGGGATGAGCAGGTTATTGGCCTGAAGTTTTGACCCACTTGTTAAACAATCGGTGGCCTCGGCGGGGTTCGAAGCCACGTCAGCATGGGGGAGGCTTTAGTTTAGCCAACGCTCTAGCCAACTAAGCTACGAGGCCGCCACCGGGAGCCGTGAGTTTTATCACACATTAATTGCTAGCACCAGAGATGAAAGGGAGAGTAGCGGACATCTTGTGGCGGGACTAATGTGTCCTATATATACTATACTCTTTGCACCCCCACCAACGCTATCTGCATTTCCCTGATGATGGTTTCGATTGAGAATCCAAAACATCAGGCCAATAGAGTTCTTATTCCACGAATCGAATCTTCTTCTTCCTTTTCTAAGTAGACGAACTTTATAAAGCTCTTAACACTGACCTCCCCCTGCAGCGAACAACAATATTCCTAAGCTGCAAAAAAGGCTAAAACAGCCAGTAAAGTTGAGAAGCAGTCCTGCGACAAACTAAGGTAGGTAAATGTTTCTAGTAACGAGATAATGGTAGAATTAGAAGTGTTTTTATATGCACTCCGATTCCACTGTGTCTTATTAAATGCTCTTCCGAGGAAATCTTACGGGTCTTGATCGCGAATGCTTGACTTAAGTGCCTAAATTTTGTCTTGGAATTAAATTTCCTTCGTCAAGCAATGCCACCAAAAATTTGATGGCATCCCCCCATGGTTCCGTCTATATTTAGCCATATCGTACAAAGTAGAGGCTAAGGCTTCCCCTTCTCACGGTTAAACCGCCACTATAGCTGTGCTATGTAAACGGTGCATTTTTATTAACGTAGGAAAAATCCACATTTTGGAGACTTGAGTTGGTTTTTGAAATTGTGGTTGATAGACAATCGCCATTTCTAGATGTTCTCGTAAACATACAAAAGCTGAATGATCCCTTCATTCACCGGTTTATTGCGAAGAGGCATAATCGTTGGCAACTGCCCTGTCTCTCACAAATGCAGCAATAACTTAGACGTCCTGATCAAACTAAAACGTTGTCAAGATGATTTGATTTTTAAAACATTCTCCCAAAATGGGCATTCGTTTGGCTGAGTGTGTCCGTATATGGAATAGCAAGAGTCCAAGGAAAAAGATATTAGAACCCGCCCGCGATACAGGTTTTTTGCGCCCAACTCTAGGGAAAATAGAGTTAGGTTTATGTTTAAAAGTAGGGGTAAGTTTAGAGTTCAGTTTTGTGTTAAGGTCTATTTTGACCACACCGAGAAACATAAGCCAACACGCATTCATGAACACTGGTGGGCAGTCAGCAGGTGAAACCATCTCTTCCAGGCAAGCACATCTGTCTGGGCCAGAACTCGTATCGCTTGCGTCCGCCTAGCAACGAAAAGTCGCGAAGACTTGAAATAAGGTATGCATCAACGCACCTGTCAAGTTTGAGGCTGATAACGTCATATTTCTGTACCGAGCAAATGAGTATTAAAAGCGCACTAAAGTGGCCTCTTGTCTCTTGAGTTCATGAACTACGATGTTTACTGTACCTGCCGCATGTGGGTGGTTTGACCTTAGAAGACCTCAAAGTAAGCGGAGGGTCTACAAGTATTCGCACTAAAGGTCATCAGCAGCGAGGCGCGATCGATAATCGAACCGAATAGGCGAAGGGCATAGGTGGGATTTGGATCATAAAGAGGCCCTCTGGCGTGCAGCCATCCTCCCTCCCCCTCCTCTCCCTCTCGCTCCCACGTTCCCCAACCACGTGTTCCAATGGCAACACAAGGTCAAGCAAACAAAAGCTTCGTTGAGTAACGCTCACCGATCGTTAACGGAGCTCACTCCTCCCACTTTGCCATAGGGCTCATTCTCGAGCCCCGCCAGCAGCCGCACAGCGGCCAATAGCATAAGAGGCAGATTAGCAATGCCGACAAAGACAAGGGAGACTGGAGTGGCTATTTCTGGCTCATTAGCCGTCATCAGCCAGGTAAACCTAACCCTAGGTGGTGCCTGACCCGAGGATCGAACCCGCGACCCGTTGATCAGACGTCCAACGCTCTAACCATTGAGCCACGGGCTTCGGCGAGCTACCTGACTTAACATTAGCTTCGGCCCAATCATGTCATGACACGGTTGTCTGTTCCCCAAAAGTGACTTCACAGGTACATTTATCGGTCATTAAGAAATAGGCCGGCTACTCTCATCTAGTTTTGTCCGGTAGCCAGACGAAGCGGCTACCGTTGTGACTACATGGAGATACGGAATAGAGTTGAGCGACTGTCAGAGTCCAAAATTTGGTTTTTCCTGACAGACAGGACGCCTACGCCCCCACCGGATGATCATTAATCACTAAAATTCTGTCAACCATCGCCGAAGGTATGCTGACGACTGAGAACAGGGATTCTAACAAGGATGGTGGAGCAGCCACATGCCAAATGCTAAAAACAACGATCTATGCATGTCACAAGTCCAAGTACCCAAAAACTCGCCAGCTTTCTTGCTCACTTCACAAGACCTCATTTCTCTACTGAGGCAAGAAACTCTGTCATTAGAGGGGGGGGGGGCTCTTTCCTGAAACATCCGAGGCAGTTTTAATGGCAGTTGAATAATTTGAATAAGACAACTGAGACGGACTCCAACCACTGAAATCTCGAAGTAGCGTCGATTGTTTACTACCATCAGGATGCTTAAATTGGCATTTCCATAGTATGTTCTATCAGAAAGTGATAGCAGCTCCTTATAACTGTACGAGCTAAAACAAGCTTCAATTGATTAATTTTTATGGTCTTATTCCGCCGCTCCGTGGAAGAACTTCTTTTGCAGCCGTGCGCTGTCAGTTTGCACGAAAGGGAAACTCCACCTTAAATGTGGCAGACTGTACTAACTTAAAGTATACAGCATTTGATGGTTTGTAGTTTTTGCAAGTGTGGCTGCATACGCAGATGAAACCTCGTGATTTTGCGCAAATTCCTTGCTTGAAAAGCCCGTAAACCCCGAGTGGAAGAAGGTCCGGTCTTGTCAGGAGTAGATCCAATATGGAGGCATAAAATAGGATAACTTCTAGCCAAATGTGTTGATTTCGTTCGAACATATTTCTCAAGAGGAAGCTTTGCATGAGGGCCCTACCAATAACCAATGTTAACGATACCTCCAAATGGTGAACAGGAGATATTCGTGACTGCCCTTATCGGGTCGGGCAGTTTTGATTTCGTTCCGAAATCAGGCGGAATACAGATGCGTGAAAACTCTGGAGTACATATGCCAAATTATTTAAATGTAAAAATTGTCACTTGACATTGCGTAAAGCAGAAAACCGTTAATTGGTCACCGAATATATATATATATATATATATATATATATATATATATATTAATATGCGTAAAGATTCGAGGTCCGTTATCTTATCGCGTTCATCATCTCCTGAAGACGAAGAAGATGAGGGGGCGAGTTCATGGACCAAATTGTATTTGTACTGACGTTTCGAAAGCCTTCTCGCTTCCATCATCAGAGTAAAGTGCTTGCTGCTCCACCAGGAGCAGCAAGCACTTTACTCTGATGATGGAAGCGAGAAGGCTTTCGAAACGTCAGTACAAATACAATTTGGTCCATGAACTCGCCCCCTCATCTTCTTCGTCTTCTTCAGGAGATGATGAACGCGATATATATATATATATATATATAATTATTTTCATATATTGAAATAATTTTCACTATTCTGACAAGTCGTTCAAAAGGTCACCTCTAACCGTAGTGTATGGGAGAGCCTGCGCGGTGCTCAATCGCTTCTCTTGACGACAATTCCTAATCGAAGTAGGTGTCGCGCCACCAGGGCCAACATTGTCGTAAAAGTCAGCAGGATGCCGTAGACGCAGACGAAAGTGATTCCGGCCTGAATACCCACATTGAAGGGTTTCTGATCGTAGAAGATGTACTTCTGTGGGTCCTTTAGTCCCTCCTGCAGACTCAAAGCCGAGACTGAAGTGGCAATGATGATGCAGCACCAGACGCCGAGCGTGACAGCAGTCATGTTGTCGTCTAAGCAAAACCCAGTCCTTTACTGAGATTGCTAACTATATATAGGTGGGATTAGAGAAACATGATTGGAGGAGGCGGTGGCAACGGTGGCGGTGGCTTGATTTCACAGAAGGGAGATGATCGCATCTGACTTTTGAGGACTTTACTGGTGCTCGGTTAGGCCCTTGTTTATAGCAGCATGCGCGTAAACTGCTTACGACGATGCTGCTGACCACTCACCACAGTGTACTTGGCGTAACCTGCAGCAGAGGTCATGATGCTCATGCTACACCAGAGAAAACGGTTACACATTGACGAAATTCTCGTCTTCTTCAGACTGCAGACAGAACTGCATAGATGCTGATTCCAGGCAGGCCGTTTTGCTTGTAAATATAGGGGGAGGGCGCCGATCGATAGTCACACACCTATCTGCTTTTGGGTTCCTTGATTTGAGCTAGATCCCTACGTTTGACACCTCTTACCACCCTGTTACTTTTTTCTGTAAAAGAGCAGTTAAGGCAGGCTGGTGAGAATACTGATCTCTACAATACATTACAGTAGCTGCCTTTTATAGCATTTGCACATTTTCAACAATCTAAGCACCATTCGGGAGCCCATGTGCCCTGAACACCGGCGAAGTGACCGTCTGAAGGGGTTAGGAAAAACACCAGCTTACTCGATCAACTAAAAAGCTGCAAACTAAAAGTCCTGCCACGACGACAGACGCATTTAATCATGGGCACAATTAGGATAAAGATGGGTGAACTGGGAAGTATTGATTTTCATTTCCTCAGCAAATACTCTCCAAGTTGGAGTAAAGTAGTCTGAACTAAAGTTTATACACGCAGACCGAAATTCGCTATGAATATTTGGGCAGCAGTAGTATATTTTAAGTTTGCATGATACATCATACTGGCAGCGCAGGTACTAGTTAAAAATCCTGATACCTGTTTCGTCGATATCCTGCCGCCGCATGACACAGCTGTGATGGATTCGACTCATCAGTGGGTCCCCTAGCAGGCCCCGTGTGCTTTCTAGTAGATACTCCAGTTGGAGAATTTTGGATTTTGTATCTCCTCAGAAATTAATCCCTGTACGTCAATGTGCAGGGACGTTTTGGAAACCGGTTAAAAGAATTTATTACTAACCCCTGTCGTTGCCGACAGAAAAATAGGTTGCTAGTTTAGTAGTCACTTTGCGGTATTTAACCGTCGGGCTAATCTGAAATTATTCGGAATAGAAACCAAGCAAGTTTCTGAAACAACAACGTAGATCAAGGAAACCATTTCTAACACCGGCACGAAATCCAACGGAAATACTTATTCGTCATGACATTCCGTTGAGAAATTCTCTGAATGGTCTAAAGTCGGTAAGCCTCTTCTATCTCATATTTTTTAAGAACAGTGACGAAAATGTTAACAGTTTATCTCCAACTTAAATTTTGTTTAAATACTATATCAATTTTTGCCATTTCGATGAAAATTATATTTTTTCCGAAGTTATCACGTGTGGGTCCCTCAGCGAATCAAATGTATGGGCTTTTAGCTTGAATTTGTGCTGCTGGCGTAGTTTATCATGTATCCTCAGTAAATACTACTGGCTGGCCGTTGGTAGTTTAATGAATATCACATGGTTATCTCGCTGTGGCTGATGGACTTCGGCCCAAATAATCGTATCAAATTTCGATCTACGCCTATAAACGGTAGTTCAGACGTCAGTCCTCCAAGTTAGCGAAAAGTTTCTGAGGAAATTATTAAACAGTAATTGAAAAACTGGAGTACAGAAAGCACACAGGGAATGCTGGGGGACCCGCTGATGAGCCGGACCCCTCGCAACTGTGTCATTTGGCGGAAGAATATCGGCGCAACAGGTATGTTTGGGCTTTTAACTAGTATACCTGTGCTGTGAGTATGGTGAAGAATTTCATAAGTTATACTACTTACTGCCTATGGATATTACGCGGTTATCCCGCAGTGGCAGATGGACTTCCGCCCGATAATTAATATCAAGTTTCGGTCTGCGCCTATATTCCCTTGAATAAACTGATCTGATCCAGGTTACAAATTAATTTTTGAGGCTTTTAGTTGGTACCTGTGCCGTCAGTGTGGTGTCGCCTGTAACCCCTATATATACTACTGGCAGTCTGCAGTTTAATGAATACTACGCGATTATACCACTCTGGCTGATAGAAGTTAGCCCAAATATTTATTAACAATGCCGACAAAGACAAGGGAGACAGTCTCCCTCGTCTTTATCGGCATTTTTAATTTGCCTCTACTACTACTTCAACTACTTATACTACTACTACTACTAATACTACTTATAATACTACTACTACTACTACTGGTCGCTATGCGGCTGCTGACGAGGCTTGAGAATGAGCCCCCAGGGCAGAATAGGACTAGAGAGTTCCGCTACATATCCGTGAGCGTTCGTCAATGAATGTCCAAATGGTCTTATCAACTGACGGTCTACGCCTATAAATTTTCATCTAAACTGATTTAATCCGAGTTAGCGATTAAGTTCTGCAGAAATTAAAAAGCGGCAATTTATAAGCCGGAGTATTTACCAGAAAGCCGAAGGCCTCGCCAGTGTGTCATGCAACGGCAGAATATCGGCGAAACACGTGTCTGGGCTTTTATTTATTACCTGTGCTGCCAATCTGGTGTATCAGTTAACCTCAAACCGAGAAGCGTTCACTCAGTAACACACGAGAATAGGAGAATACCATGTAATACCAGTGGCCATGCGCTTAATTCCAGGGAAAGAGAGAGTATTTTTAGTGTTTAGGGTCAAAATTCGGGTAAGGGGTAATATCATGGTTCGAGTTAGGACACGCGAGCAGCTACGCAAGGTCACCGGTGTTACCTGGAGAAGCGGCTTCCTATTCCCGCGTTTTACCTCGCCCTATTTACCTCCTTGTCTGTGAGCCCACATTGGCCACTGCTTCAAAAGAAATAACAAGCTGTCTAGAGTTCCAGGAATACTGACTGTCACTGCGGCAATACCAAACGCACCCAACCTGCAACCAAACTAACCAACCAACCAACCAACCAGCAACCAACCAACCAACCAGCGAACAAACAGAATAGAACCACTGGCCTTATAAATCTGCTTGCCAGTTGTGCGACTTATAATTCACCTTCTCTGAGGAGAAGGAGGAGAATAAAAAAAGACGGACCTACTTGTAGTTCGACTACTATTCTGTGGGTCTTGTTGTGTGAATAGCGTCTCGAGTGCAGACTGTAGAGAACCGTGGTAGATAACAGGCCAAATGCTTGCCTGAGGGAGGGCAGACCTTTTCCAGCTGAGTGAGCATAATCTTTTCATCGTCTGCAAAAGAACTTTTTTGCCTTTAGGCAGTGCACACAGCACAGATCTTGCGGCACGTTAGCTAGCCCCTAGGACTCTGGTTTATGAGGGCCTCTGTTGCTAGCACTTCTTGTCTCGAGGGCATGACACGTATTTTGAATAAGAGGGAAGGCGGTAGTCATGTTGACGTCATTTAAACTGGTGCATTGGTTAGCATCTTCAAAATTCGGTCTGGTATGACATTCCCAAGGAGCGTCGCAAAATGAATCTTTAAAAGTTCGACAGGGTGGGGTCAGATGAACCTGCTATCTGTACACCTACTTAAAACTTTTAAGTGCACATTTTGTATGAATTTACATTTTTAGTACAACAAAATCGCCTTTAATGATCCTCCAGCAACGAGATGGCACCTCTCGGTTAAAAGGCAAAAAGAAAGGCTATATGCAGCCTAAGCTGCTGTTATTGCTCAAAAAGCAGGTGGAGTAGGAGGAGGAGGAGGAGGGGGTGAGGTAGATGCATTGAAAGTCCACTAACACTATAATCTAATTCAAACGCAAGTCGCCATCCCTGCGTCGCCATGCTGTGGGGCATACGGTAGACCTCGTCGAAACGGACGGTCGAACTGTCGATTACTTAAAGTCAGTAAAAGCTGACACTGAAAAGTTTTCAGCTAGCGAACAATCTACTTGGGCTGCCATAAGGACTTTAAACAGGGCATCAGCCAAGGATCTAAAAAGGGAACATTGACAAGAACACACTAAACAGAGCCAGTCAAAGCGGGCTTAGAAGACTTGTTCATTGGGGCTTCTAAGCGCAGCTTAAGGCCCTGCTCGTCGCGTAATCGTGGCAGTTCTTCTGATAGCCTTACCTTCTCATTTGTGTCCAGTAACATATTTTCGCTCTCAGCCTCTCAGCCGGGCTATGAGCTTTCAATCGTATAATTTTAAGAAGGTATGACATTGTCCAAACTATGTTGTGGAAAGTAAATTTGTGGACACCTTTCTAACCAAGTTTTTCAGATTCATCCCAAGTATATCAGTCAAGCGTTTATGCTGCTCTCGAGGTTCATTAGCAGAGAAGGTTCGAACGATTCTTGGCAGAAAGCCATTTCGCTATTTTACAAAGTAATTTGAAATCATGATCTGTGATGATTATTCTACAAATCACTTAGTACTCATAACGGTATAAAGATTTCGGTAAACATTTCATTAACTTCACAGAAAGGAAGGATAACAAAAACAAGGGAGACTACAATAACCCTTTCTGGTATATTAGCTATCTCAGTCATCTGGCGAGGATTACCCGAGATTTGAATCCTTGTTCCGACATCGGAAGCTGGTCTTCTTTAGAAACGTCAGGATAATACAACTATAGTTCCCGATATCACCTAGTCTTCTCGTATATATATCGAGTTTTACTCGTGAATTTTCAAGTTGGTCAGATGACCAGTTTGTGCTACAGGACAGACAAGGACAGACAACCAACTGGGGTGTGAGGAATGGCCACATAATTGGATTGGAGCCGGTTAGGGGGCTGTTAGGGGCTCCCCTGTGTCGGAGGCGAAGGGGATGGTAACTGAATGCGACTGCAGACGGTAAACATAATGGTCGTCGATGCGGGATGGGGACAAGGTAAGTGCACCGATGTTGGAGGTGTTAATAGTCTCAACTGTTGTTTGCCATGTCAGGGCAGGGGGTGGCTAGACAGTGAGATTCAACATGGCCCAGAGAAGATTAGCGGTCCTGGTTAGGTTGTGGGCGCAAGTCAGTGAGCCGGGCACGCAGGCCTTCGTATTGAGAGTCCAGATCGATATGGCGGTTGATGCTGTTTGTGTTGGAGTGCCAAGCTTCAATGAATTCTCGTGCCTGCTTGGTGTTAGCCAGGACCGCTTATCTTTTCTGGGCCATGTTGAATCTCACTGTCTAGCCACCCCCTCCCACTATTTTATATATATGGAAGGAGAAGATAAGGCGATCTCTGGGGTAGAAGATTTACTTGTCTGACGTTTCATACTCACACTCGAGCGCATCATCGGAGATAGAGCATAGGGGGAACTACATGGTTTCAAAAGGTCTTTCGTGCTCACTTGTGATAGGTCTAGCCGCCTCGGTTCTCATTTGTCCTCCTCTCGTGCGCCAATGGTGCTTGACGGCCTCATAGGGCACTGGTAGGTCAATGCTGCGGTTGATAGAGTTGGCGTCTGACTGCCAAGCTTCGATGACTTCCCTCGCCAGTCTGTTTTCGGCTCGGCCGAGCACTTGAGCCCCGTCAAAATCGAACCGGTGGTTGTTTTCTAGACTATGCATGGCGACGTGTGATCGAATATCCTTTCGGCCAAAGTGTGCTCGTGCATGCGCGTACTCAGTCGTTTGTCGACAAACGAGCCGCAAACAGACTGGCGAGGGAAGTCATCGAAGCTTGGCAGTCAGACGCCAACTCTATCAACCGCAGCATTGACCTACCAGTGCCCTATGAGGCCGTCAAGCACGAGAGGAGGACCAATGAGAACCGAGGCGGCTAGACCTATCACAAGTGAGCACGAAAGACCTTTTGAAACCATGTAGTTCCCCCTATGCTCTATCTCCGATGATGCGCTCGAGTATGAGTGTGAAACGTCAGACAAGTAAATCTTCTACCCCAGAGATCGCCTTATCTTCTCCTTCCATTTCAACACCTGGGGTCCGTATTTTCTCCTATATCCACACATATATATATATATATATATATATATATATATATATATATATATATATATGCACAAGGCATATGATGTACTGATGATCGGTAATGACCGTGAAACAGCTGCCTGCGTCTTGCCTGTTGCACTCTTAGCAACATATTTGTGCTATATATATATATAATGGGTAAGCATCACAGACAACACAGAGACTGAGATTGCAATTTCTGGTTTATGAGTTGTCGTCACCTAACTGTACCCAATCATATGCATGGTAGATAAGCGCTCACCGATCAGGTTATGGAAAGTGCGCGTCCTGTTCTGCCCTGGGACCCAACCTAGAGCTCCCTCAAGCAGTCGCATAGCGAATAGTAATATATGCGGAGATGATGGTACCAACAAAGGCAGGGGAAACTGAGATGGCCATTTTGGGTTTATTAATTATCGTCAGTGAGCCTGACGACTTTTAGATGGCGGGTGTATGGGCGGGGGGAAGCGTGAGCAATCTAAGACAGAGGCATACGACAAGCAAAGAACGACGGAAATTTCATGCAGACCGCACTCACCTAAATGATTTTCTGCCGATGGTGACCCAGAAATCGCGTCACCAGAGCAATCGTGCTAACAAGAGTGCCAAGCATTACGTACAGCAGGATGAGCGCGATGCCGGCGTGGTAGATCACATTAAAGTTGTTATCCCGGAAGTACATAAGATACTCCTCCTGTCCACTGGCTTCGGCCTCCTGTATGGTGACGCCGATAGTTTTCTGAGCAAGCAGGGACACTAGAACCACTGCGACAACGAGCGAAAATCGCATCATGTGTTTCCCTCGCGTTTCAATCGACCTAACAAATGATGCGAGTTTGGAATGAGGACAGAACAGAGGAACGAAAACGTAGTCACTGTGTGGCCGGCGAAAACAGTGGGGCAGGGTGGGAGAGAGAGAGCGCGCGCAAGAATTCGACGGGCGGTGGCAGGGTCACGGCGACTTGGGAAGGCCAATCACTTGGCGGTAGAGCCTACCGGCATCGTGATTGGCCGATAAGGTCGTAGGCAGCAGCAGCTAGCATTGCACGCCGGCAACAATCGATATGTCACTTAGGCCTGGTGTTCGGCTTCGTGCGCGGGTACAGACGTCGATTCTTCAGCCTCCGGAGTACTATGTGGTGAATCCTTAAATTTTCTATCCTGCGGGAGAAGTAACACGAACCCTGATCCAGTTGCCGGTCGTAAATGATATATTCCTGAACACTTTGGTCCAGCAACACCAGCCTGACTCTTTTCACCTGCCTGATTCATAGTGTTCGCTTACAGTACCTTCGGCCCGAAACTGCCGCCGAATGAAGTATTTCTAATGAGACCTGGACTAAAAAGGACGTGGTGGACTTGCGCTTAGTTATCCATACCTATGCACTGCCCGATTCAGCTATTCCGAGGTGAAAAGTGATTTAGCAAGCTTATCAATGACGTAGGTGGCTACGAGCTATATTATAGCAGTCTGAGCCGATTGCGACCTTTCTGAAAGGTCATTTAACTTGAGGAAAAAGCCTGCGTAAATGACGCACTGAGAAGATGAAGGCCATAAATATGAACACATTTCCCTGGGTATGAATTTCTTTGACTACCATGACTGGGTAAAAAACTACGACGTGCGCAACCAAGAAACCTTCTCATGGAGACAGATACCCTGTTCCTTTGCAATATGTATTGGAGCAAGGTTCAACCGTTTTTTTTTGAACTGCTACTTCGATCAGCCTCATTCGGACAGGCTATAGACGTCGGTAGAGGCGTAAATCCTCTCCGACTACGCAACGGCGTACACATGCTCGTGTGGGCTCTCGAACGACTTGGGTGGGCACGACAGCTAATCAGAGCTCAGGAGAGAAAAAATCGATATAATGGAGAGCTTTAACCTGTGCACACAAACTCCGATTGTAGAAGGCTTTCTACAACTGCACTGGGAATTACTAAGAGGTCTTTTCCGCTCAGCTGGTTGAAGGCAGTACCTGGTACTGTCAAATACTTGTCAAATATAGTTGGTCAACATTCACTAATACGAGGAGAGCGGATTCATCTGACTGCGGTCTAAGTCCTGTAGTGTACGCGAAAAGGTGGAAGGCTATTGAAAAGAATCTAGGCCCGATTTCAAATACGGAGCATGGCACAGAAGTGCCTTGCAATCCACTTACAAGGCAAGTGCAAGCCATGGCAACAGTCGCGCCAGCAGGATGTAATGAAACCGAGGTAAGCTCGATACTGAGGCGTTTCGGCATCATTCAGGCCTTCAGCTGCCCGAAACAGATTCTGCGGCCTCCCTCGGTAAACGATGGACACCAAACGTGAAAATTCCACAATTCTTTATCTAATAAATACTGATCAGCAGATGATATCAGGTCCACGTGACTGGACATATTTAGACACTTAGGCAGACAGCATAGTCGATTGGAAAGTTCGGAGTGCTTTGCAAAGCATATGAGCCTCTACGATCGGCAGAAAAGTAATCTTTGAGTCTGTTAAATTCAGAATATAAAAAAGGTTGACGCTGCGGTGCATCGGTAATTTTTGAAGCAGATCGCCCACTCCGCGCATTTATTTTTATTTCGATGAACAGATGAGCACAGGGGAAATGAGAAACCGTTTGGTCCTGAACAAGCTCACGAGGAATGCTAGCGAGGGACAATTAGGCAGAATTGGGCGAAAATTAACCGCACACTAGGCTGAGTCAATCCTTAGTACACTGAATAAGGGTATCAGAAGGCTTGCCCGTGACTAAACTAGCAGCAGCTGTGCGATGGCAAATAAACGATCATGTCTACAGTTAGATTATTGAAATTCAACACTACACGACATTTCGACCGTCGTAGTCCGACGATGTCCACCGTATGCTCCACAGAAGGGTGGTGCAGAGACGGTGACTAGCGCGTGGATTAGTTTGGGATGATAGTAGACTTGCGCTGCAGTCATCGCACTCTCTCCCTCTTCTCCGCCTGAGCCCGTTATCATGGCAAAGTCAAGGTGACCGGAAGTGCGATCGAGAGCAGTGGCCAACAGAGCTCAGCAGTCAATCTACGCGTGCTACACACAACCCGGTCCCCCTGGAGGACAAACTTACTAACTAGCAACATGGAGGTGTTCTCCCATATACTTTAATGATACCGTTTTATGCGTGAAGATAAAACGAGTTCGACTGTTGCGGACGATGTCGGCTGTCTGCCTCACATCAGGGTGGGCACAGCAACGGTGACTTGTGCGTGAATTTGTTTTTATAAACTTGTGCGGCATCTACCACACTCTCCGCTGTTCCCTCACCCCACGAGGAGCCCAGACCAGAGACGGGATCGAGGGCCATCGCAAACCGAGCTCAGCAGTCAGAATACGCGTGCTACACACGACCCGGTCCGCGCACGACACATCAGGTCTTTACGAAACGAGAGAAGTCGCTCGGATGTCAGCTTTGCGCGAGTGCTATAGATACCACATTCCAAAAGTAGCCACTTATCGTCTGACTCTACGTCCAAAGAG
Source organism: Schistocephalus solidus (assembly GCA_017591395.1). NCBI lineage: Eukaryota > Metazoa > Platyhelminthes > Cestoda > Diphyllobothriidea > Diphyllobothriidae > Schistocephalus > Schistocephalus solidus. The sequence continues at coordinate 116,274 of WEDG01004025.1, read as the reverse complement.
GAGGCATAAGTCATCTCGGCAAATGACAACCTTCCAAGCCACGAATTTTAGCGTTTCAGATTGTTTAAAGTGATGGACATGCCCTGGGTGTGATGTGGATGGAGTCCCCATGGTTGACTTCTTTCTCGCTCTCGCTCAATTGCACCAGTCAACTGACCTGCCGTAAGAGCCACAAGTCAATATAATAAGTGCGCATGGTGCAGATGCGTCCAAAAAAGAGGACAGAATATACTGGCAAAGCCAAGTGACAGACAAAGGGAAGCACCACAGTCGAAGAAAAAAAAACAGATGTATATAAAGCCTGAACCAGGTCATACAGTATGGCGAGGGGAAAGAAAGCACCAAAACGAAAAAAAGAAAGCTGGAATGTGTCGAGATCATAGATCACAGACTTGAGAAACAAGTGCCGCTCTATGGCGGTTACACGATATGACAAGGAACATGAAGTTAGAAATGTCCAATGGTACAGGTGTTTAAGCATCTAATACGTGTCCGGCATTCTTGCTCTGTTGATCCGGGTTGCCCATGGGAGTAAGGTCGGCAAAGAACTTCATCCACTCGTCCACATTACCCTAGAGGTGAGGGAAAAAGAAAAGAGAAAAAACAAAACAGTTCAGCGATCATGAACATGGAACAGACAGGGGGTAAGGGCGACCTACGGTCTTGGGTTTGTTAGGGGAGTTCTTGCTGGTCGAGCCGCTAGGACGCCTCGGTGGTTGACTTGAAGTTGAAGTTGGCAAGCCGGTACTGGCTGGCTGGGAGGCAGCGGCAGACTGCAGCGTCCCATCAGAACCCCCTGTTGGCTGAAGGAGGGAAGAAAGCGATATTTATAACGAGAGTAAAATTTGCGATCATTTTCACTAAATTAAATGAACACTAGTAAAACTAAAGGTTACTTTCCCTTTACCCAGTGCGTGAGCACCCAATCATGTCCTTCGCGGTTAATGCAATAAAATAACGATACTACTCATTTTGTGCGAGTAATACATTGGCATAAAAAAACCTGAATGCAAATAAAATGGCAAAAACAGACATAGAAGCAGTCATTTTGCTTGTTGCAAAAGATTGGCAGTCACCACCGCCATCTTCGAGCAAAATGGGCATGACGCTCTCGAGACAAAAGTTGAAGTGTATGCTCTTTGAAGCCGCTTGCCAAAAAGATCAATGGGACTCCTCTGGTCCGGTTAAAGAATGCGGCCCCAGCCCCTCAGAGAAGCAGTAGGGACGCGGTTTTATGTTCTTCGAAAGACGCACAACGCGGGTGTTTTCATCTACCCCCCTTAAGAAAGGCTCATGTATAGGGTTGCAAATTGACTATTTCAAAAGGTATAGTTTTTGATCACGGCCTCGCAAATCATAACTCTTAAAGTTGAGGGTCGAAATTTGAAGCAACGTCATTCAATGTCACAACCGCCCCCACCCCCATCCTCCGAGCGTTCAAAGTCGAACAACTCGGTGACCTGCTTCGTGAACACTATGACGAGAAATATGGCTAGCCCGGAACTCAGGGCCACACAGAACTCGAAAGGCACTGTCGTAAAGAAATTCGGAGGACTGGTTTCTGATCAGACTGTCGAGCCTGGCCTTCAAAAGCTCGGGTGCTGCAGACGACAAATAGACTATTCCCCTCCAAAGAGAGAGTATTCACGATGAGGTGGAGGGAGGGATTTTCCGCCTAGACCTCCTCATCTGCCATCAACCGGAGGGGGAGGGGAGATAGTACAACGGGAATCGGTCAACGCGCTGCAGCGGCGAGACAATCGACCGATCTGCCTGACCCGATAAAGACAACTTTTATGGGCGGATAAGGAAATTAGCATCTGGAGGATTGCCACGTGAGTCGCTGGCAAGTACTTTCCATATTAATAAGGTGGTGGATTAGTAATTTTAGAACCGTGCCCAGAAATAAGCAGAACAGACCTAAACGGTTCACGAGCAAGCCTGACGACGATTTTATCCGTCGTACAGTGAAACAGTATCATTATATGCCCATTTAGACTATGCACATTAAACATCTGATGATGTTCTCTTTTAGCATAATTAGGAAAAGGATGCGGGAATTTTAAATTGACCAGTAAAACGACCCGATCAAGCCTTTTTTAAATAGGAAACTTATTAGAAAACGTTTTTTTGATTTGCTAAGACTTACATTTATTCCAGATCCTCATTGTGGAAGAAGGCTTATTTCAGCAACGAGGTCTTATTTTTAGATAAGCCGGCAAAGTCGACCCAGGTGGTCATATGTGGAAAGAAGTTTCCAAGAGAGCAGACTACACCGACGGCCACCTTCAAAAACTTTCGACGTTTGGAGAGCAACCCTGCTGGCGGTTGACTACGGACACCATTAACAGCAAGGTGCTCATCAACATCGTAAAGGATGCCTTCGGTTATAACGGCAGCCATAGATTGTAACAGTCAGCCTCTCTCCCGCATAGGCCCTCAATCTATTTTTATACCAAAAGCCCGGATCTCAATCCTATCGAAAGAAAGACTTAGTTTTGTGCGAAAAAAAACCACTTTAGGCGAACTGGCTACCTCTGATGTCTGGTAGACTTTAGGTCGTTTTAATGCAAATGAAAAGTCCAAAAGATACTGATTTGTTTGATATTTTTTGTTCGTTCACATTATTTTTGTCTTTCATGAACCCCTTCCTTATGAAACTTTAAAGTTAGCCTTAAGTGAGCGATTTGTAACATAGCCATTTTTGACATTCCAGTTTGCAGTGAAACTTAATTATTTTTGGTGTTCGTAACTATTAGTTTATGAAAGACACTATACTCTCTTTAAGAATGGTCGTTTCTTTACTACTTGACGGACTCGACGTGAGCTGATTTTGCGCAACAGGGATTTTCTAGTGAAATTCGTCAGATTTCCTCACTTGGGAAATCTACCAGCATGAAATAGTAACGGAATTAAGCAAAACAAAACGTACTCCAATCGTTAGATTCAAAGAGTGCTGTAATCACTTCCGCCCTGAGTTCCAGGTATTTGCATCAGATGGCTGTCCCAATTCAAATGGAACGGCGAATCTATAGGACGAAAAAAAAAGGTTGCGTTTTTGCCAAAGACAATGTGCGCTTTGGTGGGCGGCTATGCACAAAAAAGAGGGAAAGTGTTCATTACCTTCAGAACCTGGTTGGCCAAGGTCAGTAGGTGAGAGAAAAGGTTTGAAAAGTGGCAGGGAGTCAGTACCAGACGGCTTTTCAGACACGGGTGTTTTAGCCTCACTGCTGATGGGTGATAAAGGACTCATAGAGAGAATATCGTTCAAAAATTCAGAATCGTCGTTTGCTGTGGGTCCGAGCAAGTCTAAAATGGTACAGACCCAAAAAGGCACCGTTATTATCCCACCCATGAGGTGGATAAACAATGAAATCCCTAAAATTCTTGGCTGAAACTACCTGATGAGTCATTTTTCCCTTCAGCACTAGCCGGAAGAGGTGGTAAAACGTCATCAGCTGTCAAGAGGTCGTCGGGGAAAAGCGAGTTCAATTTCTTGTCCATCTCTGCCTCGTCAATCGAATTTTCCGTCGGCTCATCCGTGCCCTCCTTAGAAGTGCTGAAAAATCGGTTTACAAAAAACGCTTTCAGCATCGAGAACGTTAATACTTTATCGGTAAAGAAAACGTCTACTTTCCTGAAATAAGTAGTCAAGGTTTTGAACAGGTACAGTACCTCGGCTCCTGGTAGCTGTTGGGGTCTGGGTCTTCCAGGCGAAAGAAGTCGCCCACTGCGCTTTTTGTCGTCCTTTTGCAGCTGTAGCACTTTCCTCTGGCTCATTAGGTGCCGAATATGCCTCGGAGGCTGGCGAACTGAAATTTTTTTCAATTTTAATTTCGTGTTCAACTAAAATGGCACGCGCGCACACAAATAGCGCCCAGCACCTGTGCCTGTACCTGCGCAAACTAGGCCACTCAATGAAGGCTAATCGGCGAGGCGGAGCAAGGAAAGTGGGGGGAAAGAGTGATACCAGTCAGCGTAACGAACGGTGGAACCAAAATCACACTGGGAAGTGATTACTAGCAGTATCGGCAGGAAAGGTGTGACATGAGGGGGTGACGGTTTAGGCGCGAGATGGTGGAGAAAATAGGCGAAAAAGATCACGAAAAGCTCAAACTTACGACTCATTCCCAGTGTCTTCTTCAGCTGCGTTAGAGGTCTGCTGGGCCAATTTTCGAATCGCCGGGGTGAGTTCCTTTAACAATGAGAATTCATAGTACTGGTAGCCCTTGAAGCTCTCTGACACAGAAACCATTGTTCTGGAGGGATGGAGGTAAATATTTACGTTAGTCTGCAGGCATAAAATCGGAATAAATACAAGTCAACAGTGCAGGTAAAGGTCAACCTACGCTGTACATTGGCACTGAGGCAGGAGTCCAGATTTACTTAATTGGCAATCATTTATTCAGAGGCGGGGAGGGAGAGTAAGAAAGGCAGGTAATAAACCTGTATTTATCCAATGGAATAAAGTACCACGACGTTCAGATTCAAAAAACAGCTGTTCACGCTGAAAAATAGTGTTTCAATTACCCAGAGTCAAGTCAGCGGCAAAGTCAAGGTGTTTCGAAAAGAATGGAAAATTGGACCAGAAGTCACATCTACTCAACATCTGATGCAAGTTAATGAGCCTTTGGCATATTAGCCAAACTCGATAGTAGACTACAGGATTGTTTGCAGGGAATAAGACCGTAACTACGTCGGAAAAACTGCATAGATGTCGTAGATCGGACGACATTAACTTACCAACCCTGACCTTAGACCAAGATTGTTTGGGTTCTATGCTCAGTGAATGAAAGGTGCGCTACCTGAGCAGATGGGCTGACTTCCGGATCTGAATTTACTAAAGTGTTGACCTCAAACCGTCATGCAGTCCTGTAAGTAGCACCCGGATCAGGCCGATCGAATTTGGACAGACAAATACCCTAGCCATGATACCTACCAGTCAGAGCCTGGTACTCCAAAATTCCACAGGCAAAGCGTGCGAGGCAACTGATTAACACCATATACAGACATAACCTCTCCAGTTTATGCGTTGATCGGTGTCCAGTATGTGCGCGTCTGTAGATTCACCAAGGTAGGTGGCATGTCCTACATTCATTCCTACAGTTGAGACGGGCAATTTTCTCTATCTACTGATCGATCCTCGGCAGTATGGCGCCACCTGCCAGCGGCTAGGCGCGCATTAACCCTCTGGGGCGTTGAGATGGCTGCAACAGACAGTACAGATAGGCGGGCAATAGAGACTTGCCGGGCTGTGCGCTCCCAAAACTGCAGCAGAGTGTCCTGATAGGCGGCGAGCACTTGGCTCAGCATGTTGCAGCGACTGGCAGCCAGGAGATCCACCTTCTGCATGCTGGCCAACTTTAGGCGATCGAAGTTGGCCTTGGACTTGCGTACCTGCAGGAATTTCAAGGAAAAAATTGAAGAAAAACAGAGGCGGTACCTTTGCACAAACATGCGGTAGGTATCGTCGTTGTATAGCACAGAGACCGCTACTGAGTGAAGTCCCCATACACACGTGGAGCGCAAGCTCCATCCCCCTTCATGTAGGTTAGTAACTCGGAAGGCAGGAGGGGGTTGTAAATGCGTATTACAACGCCTCCGTGTGCCGAAACACATGGATAGTGTGAAGTCGGCATCAGTTGACATGGCATGCGGAGGCCTTAAATATGTTCGTATGCAGCGGTACAGCAACAGCGTGCTTGGAAGCAGTTGATTTAATACACGGTAACCTGTTAAATAAAACTCTTCAATTATATATGACACATATACTTGGGTGTAGTATCTCAAGAGGTTATTTACGTACATAATTTTACAGAATCTTACCTAAATATCTGAGAGAATATAACGATTTTATGCTGCATAAATGGATGGGAAATTTTTATAAGAATGCGGGAGGGTTCATAAGGGCTAAAAATATATTAAAAAACCATATAAACATACGGTTTTTACTTCGCCAATTTTAAAGGTTTAAGAACGCAACGCCATCATCGATGACAGCAATCGTGCGCTGCGATGAAATCACCCTCAATGAGTTAACACAGGCCAATTTCATAAGTAAAGAAGTCTGGTTGAGCTTTCGAGCTCGTACAGAAATCCGGCCTCAGATAAGATGGCAGCAACCGAAAAAGGCTACCTATAGGGGGGTGCAAGCTAATGAATGACGCAAGTCTGTAGGTTACTGCACTGGACTCTCTACGTCGGCTTCAGATCGACAAATCGATTGATTGCGTTCCCATCTGAGGGCAGGCTCCAATCAACTTTCGACTCCGCTTGCTTTTGGCGTGGGCGGCGAAGTTGAAATCATGGATCGTTTCGTAGGTGCGGGCAACCAACCACTTGCGATAATTCGTCACCACGTCACACAACCAGCTTATGGTCTATATGCGTGATCTGAGCATGCTTTCAGTCCGACCTGCGTAGGTACAAGGATAATTTAGACATGGAATGCGAAACACTACCCCAGATTGCTTCTTGGGATTCAGTCGGTCTTAGACTGCACATGGTAGTTTTGGGCCGGTGTGCAATTCCGACACCTAGTCCCGCAACAATGCATTCAGTCGCCTCTGAGATGTCCTTAGTGCATGGCAGAGCGTGCTATATACTTAGTGGTGGTTTCTGTTTGCGTGCTCCGGGGCCGAACGCGTAGGCGTCCGTTTACAAACACCTGCGGATGGCCACCCCGCATAAATTGGCCAATTTTTCACCATTTAACCACTACGAAGGCGAAGAAGAACCAGATATGAATAAACGGAGAAATCATATGAGTTCGATCCGGGGAAAAGAGAAATAGAGGTCGCATTGACGTTGTGATGCATCAATCCGATTGTAAGAAAGAACACGTAAATTCTGGAGTCACGTCTAAAAAACTAAAACTGGGAGTGGGGAATCCACACCATCTAAAAGCCACTTATGAGACACGGCGGGCAAAACCACCAGCCTAGTGAGGGGATCCCAAAACAGATGGCGTTATTCACCTGACTTAAAACGGATGTGATGTGCAGTTTGAGACGCCCAACAGTCCGTGACACATGAGAAATGCGGGAAGACAGTGTCTGTCTGGCGACTGCGTCCACGCCTACTATCCGTCGCCTTGACCTCGATTTGCCAAAATAACGTAATGTAATGTATGAAACAAACCGGGTGTTGCGAAGTGAATCCTGAATGTAACCAATAATTTTAAACCTCCCCTCGCAAAGACAGAGCGCGGGTGTGCTGGTGTTGGCTCATTGGTTAGTTCACGTGGGCTGTAGCCGCCCGGGGCTGGTGAGGTCCCTAATGGCTAAGACACTGGGGCCGTCCAGGTTGCGGGGACGGTCGAATGATCCAATCAAAACACGTCCTTAGGCAGCCTGCCTTTCAACACTGCACTTAATCTCTCACCTTCAAAAACACAGATGCAAACAGTGAGGCAGAAGTTCAACGGATCGGCTCTCCACGACCCGCTAATTTAATTTAGTTCTTAGCTAGTCCAGAAAAAGACTTCAGAACCCGCACTGTATTTTTCGATCAGTACTTTGAAAAACAACTCATGCATACCACAAAACGGTATATAAGGGAATTTATTAAAACAACAGTGTTCGAGAACAAGCGGGAATCCTAAGGTCAAAAGCAGTTTTGTGTGTACAGGCGCTAAAATGATCTCAGTACAAGAGCCTGGTAAGGGCACAATATGCGACCCCACTCATGGAACTAAGGATAGGTCAGCGTGTAATATGCGACCGGTGGTAATGGAGATCTAATGGGTGTGGCTAAATGAAGGAAAGGGGAGCGCAAACCTGATCCTACCCATTCTGATCGATAGGGCTATCATTCTTTGAAGGGTTACCTGGGTCGTACAGTAATTTGTTGCCCCGAAACGTGCGTGGCTTGCGAGCGCCGGTGGTTTTACGTCACGCTGACCACCATGCGCAATGTCATTCCTAGATGACCTGACCCACTTTTTACGGAACCTCGACGGGAGCAAGAATGAGACAGTTTCTGTGTGATTTTTCGCTATTATCGGCGGCGGCGGCGGCGTCCCAATGGTCGCCGTTTGAAAAGTTGCCAGTTGACCAAAAAATGGTCCTCCAACGGGCATCGAACTATTGTGCAACCCTACTAACCCGGAAACAAATTCTAACCCTAACGAACACAAAGGATAGGGTTAGGTTGGCGTGTAATATTTTCGTTTATGGTAGGTTGGCATATCCTCTATTCCTCGATTTGGATCGCATATTGCATCCTTGGTAAGAATCTTTGCTAACTTCTTCCCTTGTTGTAATGTTTCTTGGTGAACTCGCGCTTTTCCGAATAAGTAAAAACTGACAACTGATGCGAAATAATGATCACGACAACCGTATCACATAAGGCAGTGCATAATGAGGTAGAAATATGGCAAAAGGGGTTTAACTGAGAAGAACCTGAGTCAAATATCTTCATTCTCATTTAATCAAGAGGCTGGAGTGCTGACTACCCGGCGCGTCCATAGGTGGCGGATAGTGAAACGGCCTTCAGCGAAGGTGAACTGCGAAATAAGCAGAATCTAGGGGCTGATGAATAAGCAGTCACGGACCAAGAGCGACAGTGTTACCAGGGTGCGGAGGACTGAGGTCTGGCACGCTGCAAAGCCTGATGACAGCACTGTGACCGTGAACCGCCATTCAATAAGTTTACCTGGCACCGCTACCTTGATGTCAGGTTCGTCAGCTAGAGCGCTAGAGGAGACAACCTCGAACAAACCATCTTGACGGCTGTTGAGAAACCGCCTGTACACTTGATTCCCAAAGATACCTCGTGAAAATGGGTTCAAATACAGGATTACGTCCCTAGGAACCAACACGCTCCGCAACCTCGGGCCAGCGGTGCCGGCAGATAGTATGCGAGTTATACAACTCAATCTGGAATGGGCCCATGGTATTGGGTGCTGGAATTTTCGAACGTTCCTGAAGCCGGATACCCAAAGTCTGACGATACACAGCCTTTACCAGTACAACTTGGATGGCTGCTGCCTGCCTCAGACGCTCGGGAAATAAAGATCCCGGGAGCCCTGCACTAGTGGCCCACGCGACTCATCTGGTAGACACAGTGGGGCGATTGCTCTCTCTCTTTCTCTCAACAAGCGAACAGTGCAGTATTTGCTTGAGAACCAGTCAATGACAGGATCGCCTACGTGCGACTGCAGGGTTATTTTGCGAAAATATCCGTCGGTCCCGTGCAAACACAAACATCAGTTGACAAACAGCACGATACAGATATTTTTACTCGCAGTTGCAATCGGTAGTTTAAATACTTTTACGCTGTGATCTGCTGATGGTTGCTGGTAGTGGGAATGGCTGGACTTGACCTGGCGACTCTTCAAATAGTCACCGCTTTGGGTTTGGTTCTCAATGAGACAATGATGAGAGATTGCTGAACTTCGCTGACCAGAACCGACTGTTTGCCACAAACACGTGCTTCCAGCATCGCCACAAACATCTGATCTGGTATTCAAACGACGATCATGTGGTCAATGAGATCGACTACATTCTAGCCAGTTAAAGGTTTCGCAGCTGGGTTCTCGATAGCAGATCGATGCGTGATGCAGAGACTGGTAACGCACATGAGTCGGACCATGTTCTCGTTCGCACACGGTCATCACGGTATCGGGTATTTCGCGTGTTGACGGTGTTGAGTTGGCACCAAAACACCGAGTGACTGATCTTGACTACGCTGAGGCTAGGGCCTTGCTAGGTCCAAGCTTCTTTCAGCTAAAGTCTGTGCTATCAAGGGTAACTGAAGTCGGTACATCGGTCAATTTATCCATTAACTCTGGGCAGACTAAAGTGCTTTCAAGCTGCATCCCCGACCAGGAAAAAGCTACTGTTGAGATCAGTGGCTGTCAACTGGAAGAAGCAGACAGTTTTAAATATTTTTGGGCGAAGCTGCTACCGAATAGGCAGAGCAAGGAAGACACTGTCGCCCGAATTGATACTGCTCGCCGGGTTTTCTTGTGCCTTAAAAAGTGTTCATAGACCCGACGCGAGATCATCACCACGAAGATACGGTGTATCTTTCCGGTCAGCCCTTCTCTACAGTTGTGAATGCTGGGCTATATGCGTGGAAGATGAGCGAAAACTGGAGGCATTTGACCACTACTGGTTGAGGACCATCTTTTGGTTGAAGTACACCGACTTCATCTTAAATGGGACACTTCGCATTCGTTGCGACAGCATCGAAGGATATCCCAGACCATCCAAGAAAGACGACTGAGTTGGTTTGGGCCCGTTCTTCGTCAAATCCCTCAATATCTCAGTGTTGCTACCCTTAACCTGGCACCGTTACCCACTGGTAGGTGAAGGCCGTCTGCTTCATCGACTTTGCCGCCGCGTTCAATTCCGTCCATCCTGAATCCTTATGGCGGATAATGGCACTAGATGGTTTACTATCGAAAACCATCGCCATGATCAAGGCCTATTACAGCTCAACCACTGCGCGAGTTTCGGTCTATAATAATCTTTCACAATCATTCGATATTCAGTCTGGCGTTCAACAAGGTTGTATCTTGTCACCCATTCTGTTCAACTACGCTGTCTACTGGATTCTTTGGAATGCCCTGCATGAAGAGGACGGTGTTGAGCTGACACCCGGACGACGACTAACTGATCTCGACTACGCAGATGATATCGCCATACTAGCTTCCAGCTTTGGTGATCTGTAGTCTATGGTGTCGCGGGTGAATGAGGTCGCTAAATCGGTCGGCTTGTCCATAAACGCGAGGAAGACCAAAGGGTTTTCAAACTGCATCTCTACCGAGAAGGCAACTCTCGAGATTGATGGCTGTCAACTTGAAGAGATAGACAGTTTCAAATACTTTTAAGCGATGTTGCTGCCGAATATACAGAGTAAGGATGACATTGCCTCCCGAATCGATGCTGCTCGTCGGATTTTGTCAAGCCTTAGAAAGTGCCTGTGGACACAACGCGACATTTCTATCGCCACAAAGATTCGCATATACCGTGCGTCCGTCCAGTCTGTCCTTCTCTATGGCTGTGAATGCTGGCGTATATGCATGGAAGGGGTGTAGGGGTACTAGTTAGGGGCAGCACCACACAGCTTGCATTTGGTCGCTCCATTTGTCTCGTACAGGTGGTGAATGCTCCTGTGGCCGCCTCTAACTGGTACCCAACTCTCACCTGTGGCTCCTCGAAGTTGGGTTCTTCCCAGCGGCCACACCCCGGGCAACCGTCACGACCGGCGGGCTAAACCAGGTGAGGGTCTCCGGTGTTGTGTGTGCCTCCACATTCGGTATGTCTGACTCCCGAACTTCCCACCTCCCCCTCTCAAAAAAAGTCCTACGGTGGGGGCGACAGCAACCCCGTAGGCGGCCCAGACTAAGTCGGGTCGTTCTCCCACTAAAAAAAATCCGTGACCCATAGTGGAGTTCGGCAGCCGTCTGGGATGTCCGAGCAGCCCTATTTAGGGATAGCACTGCTTGCCTCCTCGCGGAGGAAGGGGCTAGAAAATGTGCCCTAAAAAAATGCTGGGTCTCACGTCTTCTGCAACCGGCCGCGGCTCGCAGATCGCAAAACTACGCGGTCGTAAAACTCAAACAAACAACAATGCCCCCCGTCCCAATCCCCCTCGCCATACTCTCCAGGCTGCTCGGGTGAGTCCACTCACACTAGCAGCCTGGAATGTTCGCTCCCTTTTAGACAATCCTAGGAGCAACCGACCGGAACGGAGGACGGCGCTAGTCGCTCGGGAAATGGGGCGCTACAAGGTGGACATTGCTGCTCTCAGCGAGACCCGATTCTCTGAGCAGGGTCAGCTGGAGGAGGTGGGGGCCGGCTACACTTTCTTCTGGAGCGGCCGGCCAAAGGCAGAGCGACGCGACGCTGGTGTTACCTTTGCCATACGTAACGACATCGTGGGACGTCTGCCCTGTCTGCCGCAGGGTATCAATGATCGCCTGATGAGCCTCCGCCTGCCTCTTCGGGGAGACCAGTTCGCCACCATCATCAGCGCCTACGCTCCCCCAATGACGAGCTCTGATGTGGCGAAGGATAAATTCTACGAGGACCTGTACGCCTTGCTGGCGACTGTGCCGAAAGAGGACAAGTTAATTGTCCTTGGTGACTTCAATGCCCGCGTCGGGACGGACCACGCTGCCTGGCAGGGAGTGCTGGGTCCCCACGGTCTCGGTAGCTGCAACGATAACGGCCTCCTTCTTCTGCGCACGTGTGCGGAACACCGTCTCCTGCTGTCCAACACCTTCTTCCGCCTTCCGACGCAGGAGAAGGCCACGTGGATGCACCCTCGGTCGCGGCGCTGGCATCTGCTGGACTATGTTCTCGTCCGGAGGCGAGATCGACAGGACGTGCTGGTAACCAAGGCGATCTGCGATGCTGATGGTTGGACAGATCACCGCCTCGTCATCTCTCAGATGAGGCTCCGACTGCAACCCCGACGAAGGCCCCAAGGTAAGAGGCCACCATGTAAGTTAAATACTCTTTTATTAAATTTTGCCTGCTCACTGTTTTGATTTCAGCAACCAAATAACCGAGAAACTGGAGGACCTGCATGCTCCAGATGATAACTCTACCGTGGAGACACGATGGTGTCAACTGCGAAATGTCATCCAGTCCACCGCCCTCGATGTACTCGGACGCGCACACCGTCGACACCAGGACTGGTTTGACGACAATGACGCCGACATCAGCAACTTACTCGCGGAGAAGAATAGACTACACAAAGCCTACATGGACCTTCGGACTGACGCCACCAAAGCAGCCTTTTTCAGATGCCGGCGCCTTGTACAACAACGGCTGCGGGAGATGCAGGATGCCTGGATGATCCGAAAGGCTGAGGAAATCCAGGGTATGCGGACCGCAATGAAATGAAAAACTTTTTCAAAGCCATCAAGGCCATCTACGGCCCGTGTATCAAGGGGTCCGCACCGCTGCTCAGCTCTGACGGCACAACACTGCTGACAGAGAAATCGCAAATTCTGAAGCGCTGGGCCGAGCACTTCAGAAGTGTCCTTAATTGCTCATCAGCCATCTCCGATGCTGCCATTGACCGGCTCCCTCAAGTGGACACGAACAATGACCTGGATCTGCCGCCTTCCCTACCGGAAACCATCCGGGCCGTGCAGCAGATTTCCAGCGGTAAAGCACCGGGATCCGACGCAATCCCAACCGGAAGTCTACAAGCACGGTGGGCCCCGGCTGATGGCAGAACTCACAACACTCTTCCAGGAGATGTGGCGCCAAGGACAAGTTCCTCAGGATTTCAAAGACGCGACCATCGTCCATCTCTACAAACGGAAGGGGAACCGGCAACTCTGTGATAATCACAGAGGCATCTCGTTGCTCAACATCGCCGGGAAGATCTTCGCCCGTATCCTTCTCAATCGTCTTAACGGTCACCTAGAGCAGGGCCTGCTCCCGGAAAGCCAATGTGGCTTCCGCCGACACCGCGGAACAACCGATATGATCTTTGCCGCCCGCCAGCTACAAGAGAAGTGTCAGGAGATGCGAACTCACCTATACACTACCTTCGTGGATCTAATGAAAGCCTTTGACACGGTAAATCATGACGGACTGTGGAAAGTCATGCAGAAATTCGGCTGTCCTGAGCGGTTCACGCACATGGTGCGTCAGCTTCATGACGGGATGACGGCGCGCGTCACTGACAACGGGACGGTATCCGAAGCATTCGCAGTGACCAACGGAGTGAAGCAGGGCTGCGTACTGGCCCCCACCCTCTTCAGTCTCGTGTTCTCGGCTATGCTGATGGACGCCTACCATGATGAGCAGCCTGGTATCCGCATCGCCTACAGAACTGACGGGCACCTTCTCAACAGTCGGCGTATGCAGGCTCCAACGCGCGTGTCTACGACTACAGTCCATGACTTGCTCTTCGCGGACGACTGCGCCCTTAACACCGTGACGGAGGAGGACATGCAAAGGAGCATGGACCTCTTCGCCGAAGGCTGCGCCGATTTCGGATTAACAATCAGTACAGCCAAAACGGTTGTCATGCACCAGCCGCCACCCAGCACGGTATACAATGCTCCTCGAATCAATGTCAACGGTGCTCAACTCAAAAACGTGGAAACCTTCGCTTATCTAGGGAAGCACGATGTCGCGCAACACGAGAATCGATGACGAGGTTGCCCAACGGATCTCCAAAGCTAGTCAGGCCTTCGGCCGGCTGCAGGCCTCCGTGTGGAATCGCCACGGTATTCACCTGAACACCAAACTGAAGATGTACAAGGCCGTCGTCTTGACGACACTCCTTTACGGAGCGGAAACCTGGACCGTCTACTCGAACCAAGCCAGGAAGCTGAATCACTTTCATCTCAGCTGCCTCCGCAGAATACTGAAGCTGAGATGGCAAGACAGGATACCGGACACGGAAGTCCTGGAGCGGACCGGAATCCTCAGCATCCATGCCATGCTGAGGCAAGTGCAACTGCGATGGAGCGGCCACCTGGTAAGAATGGACGACGAGCGACTACCCAAACGACTTTTCTACGGAGATGTCGCTACGGGTTCTCGCCGGCAGGGAGATCAAAAACGACGCTACAAGGACACTTTAAAGAAATCGCTGAAGCAACTGCAAATCAACTCGGCGACCTGGGAGGACCTTGCCCAGGATAGACCGGCATGGAGAAGATCAGTGAAGACTGGTTCAGCAATCTACGAGGCCAACCGGATCGCCGCCGCCAAGGCCAAAAAGAGCGGCACGAAAGTCACCAGCGCCCCCGGACCAACACCGCCAATGCCCAGGCTCCCTGCCAACATGCCCGCGCTGTCAACGCATCTTCCGCGCGCGAATCGGCCTGGTTGGACATCTTCGGACGCAATGCACCAACAATCCGACAATTCCAATTTCTATGTCAAATTCGGCCAACCCTCCTTCTGACTCTCCCACCCTCACTCCTGGAATCAATTCCATTACTCCCACCATCATAGAGACCACATCCACCTACTCATCGCCTGTTACCCCCACCACCGCCTTCGCCTTCACTACCTCCACCACCACCACCATCAGCGATGGGGAATCTCTCCTAAGCTGTACTCAATGCGACCGCACATTTACCTCACGCATTGGCCTGGTCGGTCACTTGCGAATACATCGTACAGAGACCGGTGAGCCAGTGCCTGGAACACCATCACACAGCAGAGATCGTCGCCTCCACTGCCCTCACTGTCCTCGCGCATTCACTCATCGCATGGGCCTATTCGGTCACATGCGCATCCATGACAGCGGAATAAACCACAATGCCGACAACACCGATACACCATGCGCACCCTCCGCTCCTGTCATTCTTAGCGCCCCTGACTCCCCCACTACCATGAATGACATCGCCCCAGCCTCTACCGATTTCTCCTGCCCACACTGTGCCCGCAACTTCAACTCACGCATCGGCCTGGTCGGTCACCTGCGAATCCATCGCACGGAGGCTGGTGAACCAGTGCCTGGGGCTCCGGCATACAGTCGACGCGCCCGCCTTCACTGCCCTCACTGCTCCCGCACATTTACACACCGCATGGGCCTATTAGGACACATGCGCCTCCACGACAACCTCCGGTAAACCACCGGAGGCTAAGCTACATCAGCGCACACTACCTAAACCAATACATCGACAACACCCTCACAATCACCATTTACCAGAGTATATCACGGTTTCCTAGAAACCGTGGCTGGGAAGTCTGCCAATCTAACGCTTCCACCAGACCACGCCGTCGGCTCAGTGTATGTGCTGTGTGTGTCGAGTGGCTGACCAGTGGACTGGGAGTCAGACGGCGATGGCTGCTCCATATCCCCTGAGTTTGTGAATCCTGGTGTGTGCGTTATGGGGGCCAGGTCGTGCTGTGGCGCGCGAAGACGGGTACGCCGATCCGTCAGCCAATGCGCCCACTCCCACATCAGGCAACTGACCGGCTCGGACAGTAATCTGACTGTGGGGGTGGGGGAGAGAGTGAGGTCGATAGCTCAGCGCATATTCCTCACTATAAACAATCTGATGCGCTTAAAACTATCACGGTGCGCTAAAAGCCGTGGCTTGGAAGGTTGCCAACTGACGGGATAACTCGGACCGCGTGGTCAGCCCAATGTGTGTTTTGTGTGGAGTGGCTGACTGGCGGACTGAGAGTCAGGCTGCAATGGCACCTTCTTAATGTGGTCTTTATGGCACCCCCACTCTGTGGGATCCGAGCCAGGTGTGGTGGCACGCCCAGGGGCGGCTCCGGCCGCGCCAGCCACCTGTGCCCTCTCCCATCTCCGGTCTTCTTGATTGTGTCATGAGGCCGGGCTCAGGTGGGGGAGGAGAAGAGAGTGCGGTAACGTTGAGTGCCGCGGTTGGAAGGTTGCCAACTGACAATTACACTCAGACCTCGCAGTTAGTCCAATGTGTGTTGTGTGGAGTGGCTGACTGGTGGTCTGAGAGTTAGGCTGCGATGGCTCCTTCTTAACGTGACCTCTGGCTATCTCACACATGTGAGATGTAAGCCGTTCAACCCCCTGTTCTGTGAAATCCTGGTGCTTGTGTTTGGGGGCCAGGTCGTGTACGTAGTACACGTAGACGAGGTCACCAGCAGCTGCGCCTGCTTCCGCATCAGAAAACTGACCGGCTCGGACAGTGGTCTGATTGTGGGGGTGGGGAGAGAGTGAGGTCGAGAGCTCAGCGTATTTTCCTCACTATAAACAATCTGACGCGCTTGAAACTATCACGGTGCGCTAAAAGCCGTGGCTTGGAAGGTTGCCAACTGACGGGATAACTCGGAGCGCGTGGTCAGCCCAATGTGTGTTTTGTGTGGAGTGGCTGACTGGCGGACTGAGAGTCAGGTTGCAATGGCTCCTTCTTAATGTGGCCTTTATGGCACTCCCACTTCGTGGGATCCGAGCCAGGTGTGGTGGCACGCCCAGGGGCGGCTCCGGCCGCGCCAGCCACCTGCGCCCTCTCCCATCTCCGGTCTTCTTGACTCTGTCTTGACACCGGGCTCAGGTGGGGAGGAGGAGAGAGTGCGGTAGCTGCAGCGCAAGGCTACTATCACTTAAAACTAATTCACGCGCAAGTCACCGTCCCTGCACCACCTGGTGTGGAGCATACGGTGGACCTCGTCGAAATCGACGGTCGAACTGCCGATATGCATGGAAGATGAGCGAAAACTGGTGCCATTTGACAACCACTGCTTGAGGACCATTCTCCGAGGGAAGTACATCGACTTTGTCTCAAATGAGACAGTCCGCACTCGCTGCGAAAACAGCAAGGATATCCCAAACCATCCAAGAACGGCGACTGAGGTAGTTAGGACACGTTCTTCGTCGCCCACCTCACAAGCTCAGTGTTACTGCCCTTGATTCAGCCCCAGTACACAATTAGAGGCGTCAAAGAGGGGGTCAGCTGAAAACCTGGCTCGACACAGTTTGTCAAGGCATGGAAGTTGTTTTTGGACCTTCGGTGTTCGGCGTCCATCGTTGGCGAATAGAATGGATTGAGCTGACCAAGTCTCCTGCCACGGATCGTTACGCGTGGAGGGTCACAATCCATGACATCATCTAGGCCGGCTAGATCAGGCATGGTTGCAGCCGTAACAAGTACAAGTAATAAATTCGAAGTGGGGATCAATTCAAAACCTGGCTCGACCCTTTTCATCAAGATATGGGAATGGTTCATGGTGCTTTGGTCTTCGTCGCCGGCAAAGAGAATGGGTTGAGCCGTCCCGAGCTGATACCGCGGATCGTCACGAGTGGAGAGGTATAGTCCGTGACAGGACCGAGGTCGGCTAGATCAAGCATGATCGCAGCCGTAACAGGTACAAGTACGTACAAGACGCAGCAACGAGAAGGACAATTGTGAATGGATGGGTCATGTAGGGGTCCAATCAGTACCAGTGATCCTTGGAAAGTCCAACCACAGAGAACGCGCGCGAACCATAGTCCTCCAGCGGTTTGGGAAACAGGTTAGGCTATGGCTCGCCAGACTGCGGTTACATGGAACCGGTTGGCTATGGTTTCCTGTGGTTGCTGGGCTCAAGAAGGGACGTCTCCATACACCCCTCCGACAATCCCTGTCTAGGGTTTCGGGATGGTGCCAGACGGCAAATATAGCAGCAAAGACCTTATAGGATATATCGGCGAACATTCATCACCTGAAAATACTGCTTTTACGTGAGGCCTTCTAAAAGCTAACCGAATTTTCACATTGGTTTCCAGCCTCGCCTAGAGGTTGGTTTCAGTATACGCTCGGTAAGACTTGGTGTGAGCAGTATATGAAGTGACGAAGGAGAGGGACATAACTCTCACGAACTGGGCAGAAATTTTTCATTTATCAGCACTGATCTGCAGTTCCCGGAGCTAAAGCAAACATAACAGCTGCAGTGAAGTCAAATGGGGCTGGAAAGCGGTGATTTTACACACCATCTATCTGGTAGGGTGCTGCAACCCGAGCAAGTCGCCTTTAATGAATCGTTTCATTGGGAAGAAAGCGTGCAGCGTCAAGTTTATTGCTGACCACTGTCACCAACACCACGTAGCCACAACCTCCAAGTCCTGTGACGATGGGTGAGAGACGAAACGACAGGTGTGGTAGTCCTGCAGACCACAGGTGCATGTCTAAAGCCAATAACGTACGCTATTTCGGGCTAAAAAACCGAAATGGTCGGAATAAGTTTAACTAATTTGCACGAAAACTCATGAAACACTTACCGAACTTTATCGCCAAGTTTGCAAATGGAAGAGGAGAGGGGTTAAAAACGGCATTCGTGAGCAACATAGCCTGTGGACAATCCTTAGACGATAGAATGCTTGCTTTTGACTAAGTACCTTTTTATCCACCTATGCAAGTATTCGGTAAGTATATGCAAGTATACGCCTCCTGTGATGGAGAAATCAGGGAGTCGAATAATCTACCACCGTCAAATGCCTCAGTGTTGCTAACGACAGTTCGACTGTCGACTTCTACTAGATCCACCGTGTTATTCACAGCAGGCTGGAAGCAAGCGCGGGGACTTGAGCGTGAATTCGATTATAGCTAGAGTAGAATTGTGCTACATCTACTGCATTCTCTCCCCATTCCCCACCTGGGTCTGGGGTCAGGATCAAGTCAAGAAGGCCGGAGGCGGAAGAGGGCGCAGGTGGCTGAGCGGCAAAAGCCGCCCCTAGGTGTACCACCATTTCCGACTCGGATTCCATGGAGTGGGAGTGCCATAGAGGCCACAACAATGAGTCATTTCAGTTCGAATCCCAGTCTGCCAGTTAGCCACCACACCAAAAACACCATGGTTAGACAGCACGATCCGAGTTATCACGTCAGTTGGGCACCTTCCAAGCAACGGCTTTTAGCGCACCGCGATAGCTTCAATCAGATTGCTTATAGTGAAGAAGATACGCTGATCTGTCGCCCGCACTCTCTGTTCCCGTTCCCAGACCCAGTGTTGCTCAGAAAGTATGAAACAAACACAAGAGCATGAAGAGGTAGCTGACTTGATTTTGGAAAATAATGCGTCGCATGCATTCTTCCAGAAACAATTCAAACGCAAATTATGTTTCCACACACCCTGGCAGTTATAAGATTGCTTTCAAGCGTACAAATCCCAAATACTAAAAGCTTAGCCGCGTACAGTGTTCATCATCACAGCTTGGATGCCTGCCGCTCGTCTGAAATTTATACCCTCAACGCCGAATCTCGGAAAGTTAAGGCACCAGGGGCCAACTCATGTACCACCCTCTTACACATCGGCCCAAGCGAATCTTCTGATAGACATGAAACAAATCCAGTTTGACTTCCTAGCCCGTGGATAATGTAATTAGCTCGCGAGACGAATGAAATTTCTCAGGTACAAATAACGCCAAATTAACTGTTTCGCTCGAGAATTTTACAGCTGTTTACATTGGCAGTTCGAGTTAAGTCCTGCAACGTGAATGACCGCTACGGCTATTGGGCCGAAGTAAATTCCCTCTTGGACCAGGCCGTAGATATGGTTGAAACTCGAAAACTCTCTCCCAAACGCGTGAGATTCGGTCTGGTATGCGACAAGATGAAATTCAGTCGTTCGTCCTGTTTGATTAGGCTATCGACTAGATTCTCAAAAAGGCTCTATGCGGTTCTGACGGCGTCAAATATTTACTTGGACACCGGCTCGCTGATATCGGCTAAAGATATAGCTCTGCTAGCGTCACGCTATGAAGACCTACAAAATTTGCTGTTATATGCGAAAAGATCAATAAATTCGTCAGTTTCTCTACCAACGCCTGGGAAGACCTAAGCTTTGAATTACGTCTGAACAAGAGGCACATTTTCGGGATAATTATTGTCTGCCTAACAAAATATACACATACAAATACCTCGGGTTGATGCTGTTGTCAAGATCGACATCGCTGTAAGGACGACATATTCACTCTTATCGATTTCAAAGAACCTATAAATTTTATATGAACACGTCACGATAACTCCATCATTAAATCGATCTGACTGGTCTGTCAGTCCTCATGTACGGTAGTGAATGATGATTTGCGCGAGCAGAATACGAGTGAAAACTGGAGATTTTTTGACAAATTCTGCCTGAGAACTATTCTCCAAGTGAATTTTCGCCTGTTTTGTTTCGAACGAAACAGTCCACGCCCGTCACCATAACATCACAAGGGCGTTTCAGACGATCCAAGAAGGAGCTGCACAGGTTCTTTTTCAACCACCCATGGGATTAGTACTATATCCCCTGGTTTGACACTGCACACCTGGGTTACAAAAAAGACAATCAACTCAAGACCCGTTTTGATGCGAACGGTCAATATATTAAGGCTATTCCTGGACATCGGTAGTCGGTTGCTGAGGAAGCAAGAAGATTGAGCTTCTTAGGCCCCTTATTGTAGATTTTCACGCGCGGAGGTATAGTCCGCGAAATTACCGAGGCCGGATACACAAGGCATAAGGGTGACCGCACCAAGTACAAGTCCGACCAATGGAAAGAATGTGCACCGCTCAATAAATCGCCGCGATGCGATTTACACGTTAAGTTGAAAGAATTCTTGAGTAAAAGCAAGCACAATACCGCGTAGTGAGCGACTTGAAGAGGTATTTCACAGTGATCAGTTTTGCGGTCGAACCCAACCACCATTTACTAGTTCTGTTGGTTTCGGTGCATACTGTAGGAAGGCAATACCAACCCTCTAGGGGAGGGCCTGGGTTGGAAATGTGTGTTAAGCAAGCTTAACTAAATACTATATTAATTGCGGTCAAAACAACCAGACAATCCTTTTCTTTCAGAGTGACTTTGATCACCCTGACGGCTTAAAATGGGAGCTCTTTTAATAAAACATACAATAGGTAACCAGAAATGGATAGCTAATACCAGCTGCTAGCTAGTCAGTTAGAATATGAGCGTCATTGCATTCATCGATATCCGCTTCTTGAACCACGCACAATTCAATAAAATGATAAGCTATTAAGGGACGATGTCCGCTCCTTGTCAAAAAACGATCAGCGTCAATAAAAAAAGCTATGAAGGGATGGCATACATTCAAAAGGTTTTTGATGGTAAGTTATAAGACTGAACGCACCTGAGTCTGGACTCGACGGAATTTTTCCAGCTTTTTGCCCATATCCGGATCCAACTCCTCACTAATATTTTTCATCCAAAGAAGCGCACCACGATACTCGTTACGAGCGGCTTCTGTGCGTTTAATAGTCGAGGCAGTATCGTCAATGGCTCTATTGCGAAATGTCTGAACCTCTTGTTGCAGTCGAGTCAGAGGGTTCTGCAAAGCGAGCCTGATAAAAAAAAATACGTATATAGGGCAGTTGAAGAACAAGTATCAAAATAAATCATAAGTAACTGTTTCAGACGGTCACTGAATGTAACGACCGTCTAAAAAGGCCTTAAATGACACCTACCGCTGCTGAGCTGAGTGAGAAAGTGCTTTTCCCACGGCGGCTAACATTTTGCCAGCCCGGGTCTTATCCTCGGAGCTCTTCGATTTTAAAAAACGTCCCATTTCATTTTCGGCTTGGGATAAACCTATAAATACCTAGCTGAACAGAGACAGCCGCAATTTACCGTATATCCGTTGGAAGTAACGATCCGTGCATAATATCAAATCTTGGCATGTAGTTTGCACTGACTTGAAAAGCTGGATGATAAAAATCAGGTAGAATCAGCAAGTAAAAAGATAACAACAGAAAAAATATTTGTTACACGAAACCTACCGCAAGCTTTGCATCCAGTTCGGAGTCGGAGGCGACGACGTACTTGTCCTCTTCCCTTCCGAGTTTCCGTATAACTGTTTGTTTTGTCGACCAATACACGTTTTTCAGCTTATGGGATGTTGAGTCTTCAACGAAATCACGATATCTATCCGCTGAAGATCCATAATACATGGTTGGCGAAGTATGGAACGAACAAGGTAACAGGGCAAGTTTCCAACCGCCCTTAGACAGAAAACATTGGTTGTCTCTGTATTTTCAGCCCAATGACCAACTTTACAAACATTGAATATTCCTAAAAATAAAATTTTCTCGAAGCCGCAGAGCCCTTGGTGTTGATAGCTTTTAATATCCTAGATGTTGGATAACGCTTTAATACGTTTCCACAAGAGACTAGCTTATCATGGCGCTTAATTTGTACACTTGAGTATTTGGAGTTGCTCGTGGACATCGCATGTGAAATCAGTCTGAATCTTCGGGCTCGTTTTCATGCCCGCAGAATACGAAATAAACTTATGAATTTTCTCAAACATTTTTGAGTCCGGAATCTGACTGCTCGGGGTATTAATGAGAGTTAGTACCATGTATTTATCAAAGATCCAATACCCCTTAAACATTTTCGGATAAAAAAATGCATTATAGGGTGGCTTCTTTCCCTGTTAAAAGAGACATTAAAATACCTTTATATATAGATAATGGAGATTTTATGTGCTGATTTAATGATAATGGACAAACTTGGACTTATGCGGTGCGAATTTCCTAACTCCATTTTCATCGACACGATGTGAGCGCCCCTGTCCTTAGCATCTCGTCAAAGTATTCCAAACGTTCAGGCTGATCTAATGGGTATTTTCGCTCTCCATATTCATGACCATGGATTTAAACATCATGTTCCATCAGCATACTTTCTGAAAGAAAATGACCTGTTTAATCTTCTTCTTAAGAAATTCGACCCCTGTTCTATTCCGACAGTCAACCCCATCAAATTGCTCCTGTAAAGCAAAATCTAGTATTACACTTAGCCATTCATATTAGGATATGAGTCCTTTACCTTTCAGTTTCCTATTCATACATTAAAAAGGAAGAGAATAATTTATTAAAGTAGTAATTTTGGAAGGTTGAAAATCATTGGCACGTTTGAACCAGGCAGAAACAGCCGTTACTGATACTATCTCGACTATCTTTATGGGAGGTTCTTGAAAAATGAGTAATAAGTCTATATTCAATGCCTAAGGACTGTTTGAAAACACAACAACAGCAGGGTGTCTGTTCTACTATCCAAAGAAAATTTGAGAGAAGGCGTCCCATCTGATGACCGTACATGCCAGCTCCCTCTTTTGCTCAGAGATTCAACCACGTAGACGGTCCATTACAGTCAGTTCAAAGAAGTTATTAAACCGTTGAACAAACGCCGGCCTCGAAAAATTCAGTAGGTCTGAATGAGAGCACCATACGGTCATCTTTAATTCAAAGGAAACAAATGAATTTCAGCCAGCCTGGTTTCGTATGGCAGAGCGCCGGTATTGTTCACCATTACCGTAACCCTTAGCTGCAATCGCTTTGGCCTTTGAAAATTCTTCTTGAGCCGCAGATGCCAGGTATATCCAACCTAAGCAAGGTAGGTCCAACTGAAGGTTCAGCAGGTTTCACCGAAAATTTCCTCATTCGTTTTACAGCTTGCTCTTCTCGGTACGAATGGCACACGTTTACCTCTGTTAGCTGCTTTCAATTACGGTGAAGAGCGTTATAGTGAGCGAGTTATTAAAACACTCAAGTCCTTCTGTGTCTGAACCCTTAAAAGGGACTGCTCATAAATTAAAGGGATAATCCTTCGCGTTGGTCAGTCTGGTACGGAGCATTCTTACCACACTCTTACCAACGTGACAATTTAGAAGTAAACGAACATGCAAGTTTTCAATTAGATGAAGACAGTCTTGAACTTTTTGCATAGCCAACTCAACGGAAGAAAATAGAATCGGTCCAACACTTCTTCACGAAAAGAAATTTATCGTTGGAGCACCGTAATCTGTCGTATCAAGAACGCTGTTGGCTTGTTAACATTGATCCCTTATGGTTTCGCCGAGTGCAGAAGGGACTATTTTTGCTTTTTAAGCTTTTGAATAATCGTACATTTAATCCCCTTATCACTGTGAGGCAGCTTGACCATCCTCGGCGCAGCAGTCATCGCAATGTCTTTTTATTTCTTCCATTAGCTCGCACAGTTAATTATCGACGGTTCTTTTCGATAAACGCCATGGCCATGTGGAATAAACTTCCCCATAATATAAAAGTCCAATGGAGTTATTCTTTGTTTAAGATTACCATTACTAGTTTTTGCATTCAGAACAGTTTCCAAGAATTCTGGGCGCCGACACGGTAGAATCTGTTTTCCTGTTCGACGGAGTGCGCGGCATCTGAACTCGATCCCAGGTGTTACCTTGAGGGATACGGCACCGTCTCTGCAGCCTGCACCCGTTAACTTCTTCGGCAGACAGTGAGTGACCGTACACGGATGCTTTCTTGCCTGAGGCAGAATCCCGGTTCCTAGCAAAGACAGAGAGACTGCATACAGACTGCAATTGTGTTAGCCCTTCCCTGATCTGAATTGCTATCATCCTTACAGGCGGCAGTCTTTTCTCCTGAATTACATGAAAATAGGAAAAACACTTATAATGATATATATTCAGGAGTTTTTTTTCACTGCTAGCCTCTACCCACTGAATATTTCATCTGACAATGCCTGTAAACCGGTATTAAATACAACTATTATTATTATTATTATTATAACGGTTCTCTGGAGTTTGAAAAACACTATCCACGAAGAATAGGAATACTGAGTGGCCATATCTCGCTTATAAGCCGTCACCAGCCCACCATACCCAATCCCTGGCGGTGCTGCATCACCCAAAGTTCGAACCCCTGACCTAATGATCAGAAGCCCAACGCTCTTACCACTGAGCAACGGGCTCGTTGTCTTGCCGGTTTGCATAGGGAATATTTACATTCGATGATAAAAGATTACTGATCGCTACCGGAACGCGTCCATCCCGTTCTGCCTTGGGGCTCACGCTTGAGCTCCGCCAGTAGCCACACAGCAGCTATTAGTGTAGACAGATACAAATTGCCAGCAAATACAAGGGAGACTGGAACTGCCATTTCTGGCTCATTGGCCATCATCAGCTAGTTTTACCCAACCTCGGGTACTGCTGCACGACCCAAGGCTCGAAGCCGTGACCTGTTGATCAAAAGTCTGACGCTATTTCCATTGAGCCACGAGCTCGTCGTCTTGCTGATTTTGATCGTAAAAACCATAAAGTCAATGTTAAAAGGCCACAGCGCTGATACGACGGATTACAATTATTAACGATAAATATTTTCGTGAAAAGAAGGCCGGACAATCTGTGCCTATTTCGTTCTGCTTTATCAGCAAACATGACCGAGCCGAATCTAACTGTTACATTCCTGAAACGAAGAATATCAATGGTTGTTCCAACGGATCCGTCTTTAAAGGCATATTCTGAAAAATTGAACAATTGAACATGACGATCCTGTAACGCCAGTGACTATATCGTATTTATAAGATGAACAATGATTACCGACAACCATAACAGAGTTTATTTGTGCCAAGAGAAGGGAAAGGCGCCATGTGCAGCACCACTGGGCAAACGCCTCGAGATCATTTTTAATAGATCAAGCACGGTGTCGCGATCTGCCGGCTTGTATCGATAGGCAACTTTTAAATCGTCGGCATACATAAAGGGCCTACCATTTCGAAATAAACCTGCCAAATCATTGACAAAAAGACAAAAATAAAAAGCGGGCCTAGCACACTACCCTGAATAACTCCACTCCGCACACGTGCCGAGTTTGAGATAGCATTGGAGATCTTAACATGTTGTGTACGAGGCTCAGGTAAGAAGATATCAAGCTCAGAAGTTTACCACATATACCGAAAGAGGAGAGTTTCAGGAGAAGAAGGGCATGGTCAACACGATCGAAGGCCTTGGTGAAATCGAAATAGACTATGTAAAGTGCAAAGCCATTATCCCTAGATTGTAGAACATGATCAAAGAAAGAGAGCTGACATGTGTCACAAGACCTAGTTTTGAGGAACCCATGCTGGGCTGCACTCAATAGGTTATTCTCATCATCATCTTATCTTTGATCAAGGTCTCCAGGATTTTTGAAGCTGCGGACAGTGTGTTGATTGGCCTAAAATCGTCAAATGACGTGGATTGGCCGCGTTTGGGGATAGGTAGAATATGCGATTCCTTCCATACACTGGGAAAGGTTTCACTTTCAAGAGCTAGATTAAATATCTTACATAGAAGTGACGGGAAAATATCATTAGCATCCGCCTTTATAATACTGATCGGTACGCCATCTGGTCCAGGACTATAAGATTGACGAAAACGTCGAATGGCTACGGTTACGTCCCAGAGGGTAAAAGTTATGGTTTCGAGGACGGCACCGGTCCAAACCTGGATGGGCGGACGGGGAGCGGTCGAATTTTCAATAAATGTTCTGGACAAGAAAACGTTAAAACTATCAGCCGTCAATTTGTCATCAACTACAGGATTGCCAATGGAATCCAGTAGTACGGGGTGCCATGTTTTACTATGGGTTCTAATTGCGCGTGAAAAAAGTTTCGCTACATTTAACGAACGGTTTTTCGACATATTTGACCTCTTCAGCTAGCCGTTTTTCTTCGGTTAGCCTCTTGGCCTGCTCAAAAATACGGTGAATCAAGGGCAGAACGGAAATGTCGTTTTGCAAATGGAATCGACGAGAGAGTTTACGCAACCTACGGCAAAAAGATAAAGGGAGATAAACCTCATCTTGACCCTCAAATTCCTAACCTGAAGCCTTAAACTCTATACTTAATAGCTTTTTTCAATTTTGCTATGACTATACTTTTCGCCCACAAATCCAAAGTGGTTGCGGTAGGGAGGAGTGCGTTGTAATCTTTTTCTGTTTTCTAGGGCGATTGACAACACCCAAGAGCGGCATCAGGGCTTGATTAAAATCAACGCTCTACGCACCTTTGTGGCCTCAATCGTTGTTGCATCAATGAATAGGAGGATTATTGGTGGTAGACTTCATTCGGCGGTCCGTGGAACGAAAGTGCTTGCTTTTATGAACTCGATAACACCGTGGGCTATCATATATACCTTTCTTATGCTGGCCGGCTACCAGCAAACCGAGGCGTTTTTTGCAATTATCATTGGATGCATTTTGCTCTTCGTACTGGGTTGTGGCCGTTTGAAATAGGGCCACATGTAAGTGTACCTTATGAGGCCTAATTAAATTTTTGTCGTATTTAATAAACCCGAGGAAAAGCGACACGACACCGATCCCGTAGCTCGGCAGTTTGGGAATTGGACTTACTAAGACGTTAAAAGCAAAAAACCAACGGGAGCAAATAAACAGTTGCATAAAAAACTGGGATTTTATGAGACTGTCTGACAATGGCTAGTAACCTAGAAATAGTTACCCTAGTTACTGTGTATCGCTGCATTTTGTTTGAAATAAACAAAAATAGCCTTATCTCCGAAATTCCGCACACCTTAATAAACACGAATATGCCTGTAGCTGTCTAAAAGTCAACTTTTACGTTCTACGGTTGTAGCTACTGGACCAAATAGAATTCTATCGCAGTATTTTGGGGCATGATCACGTACAGTGTATTCCATAGTATGTTCATATGCATGAAACCATGCTGCGACAGTTATGGTGCCTTGACTTGTGATTGGTTGTCGATCGATAAAATAACCACTGATAACCCCTAAAGTGTCTGTTCATTAGTGTAAATCATGATGTTTTATTGGATTTCCCTTTGTAAATTACAAAATAACACATGATGGTTGTGATGCAATATAAGCAAGATGGGAGGATCAAATCATTACTTCACATGAAAACCTGGCAAATATGCTTCGATTAAAATGTAAATCAAAATTTTAAAATAGGTTTTTATTCGAACATTTACTTAGGCATGATTGTAATATTGCTTATGTTACGCCATAATCCCTATATATTTCAGAATGCTGGTTTTTGAATAATGACCTTTTCGAACGCAGGCAATGTAAAACGATGAAAAATTTATTCATCTGAATTTTTCTTATTGATTTTTGATGCTGAAAATAGGTACATAACCTGCAGTCATTAAGTGGCATATAAAGTTAGCTTCAAACTTTTGACTTAAAAGAAATATAGTTTTCTGTTGTAAAACATGATACTCATGAGCTTGATAAGGAAGAATCCATCAATCCTTATATGTAGAGTGAATACCATCCTCAAACTAATACATGCCAGTACAAGTGAGAACAAAACACCCGGTGAATAAAATGTAAATTGTGGTAAAATTTTACAAAGGTTGTGTGTCGTTTTTTACGGGGCTATTTTTAACCGAATAAAAAAAGTTTTTTGTCACCACAAGCTTTTTAAAACCTTATCCGGCATTTTATGTATTTTATAGAAAAAAATTCGAAAATAATATCTTCGTACTCATTTGTTAGCAAATATCATCCTTTTCGAATTGTATACTCACAGAATTCGTCTCACTCAGAAAGGATATTTCCAAAGGGGAGATAATACGCAGTTCATTTGTCAGTTTTTACAGCCAGATGTGTCTTCTACACTAAGGTAGAGACTAAAAACCTCGTGAGCGCAAAGAGCGTTCCGTTTTAAAAGCAAGTCATCTAGAGCTCATAACAGTTTCCCGTGTATATGGACAATGTTGTACACCTTTAAAGCAACATTTACAAATGAAAAATTACGATGCTGTTCAGGTAGACATTTCACAAATATGAAACTGTTATAGGTGGAAACTTTGGAAATTGAAATCCACTCTTTCCCTAATAGCATGCATATATAGCACTGATATACGTAAAGGTGGAATGGCGGCGGCCGTCTAAACCTTTATGAGTTGGAGGCCGCATTTGTAAGGCGCCTGAAAAGGTCCCTCGATGCCGCCGGCAAGAGGGTTCAAAAGCACGTGCCTGAATTACCCTTTTATGTTGAGTTGATTTCCTTTCATATTGCTTAACTGTCTATTTTTAGAATGCCACCCAGGACTAGCCACCTCCACTCCAAACCCCCATCTTGACAACCCGGCTAACCCCTGATTGAACGTATTCCACAACCCCATATTGTTTATATTAAGTAGACTAATATCCATTATTGTACATATATTATTATGGACGTTTTATAATACACATTTTTTATATTTCCATCAACTGTGTGTTTACATTTTGTACAACACGTTGAGAAAAATGGGAAAAATGTGACTTTAGTGGCGTATACGCGAGCTAAATAGGATGGGAAGTAATGGTTACGTTGTTGGCGGTCACGGTAAACGAATAATAATGGGCGTTCCGTATGTATTCGTTTTAAATGGGGGGTTAAGTAGGAAGTATCCGACCCTTTTTCGTCTATTTCGACAAATATCGACATTTCGATATTGGGCATATGTCGGAAAAGCGGACAAAGTTGACATACGGTGGACATATGTATCTCGACATGTGGATATCCGAACAATATACGTCTGATATGAATTGCTATTAGGGATCCTTCGCTTTCACAATCTAACTGGACTGCGTATTATCTGCCCTTTGGAAATATCATTTCTGAGTGGGACGAATCCTTCGCTTGAACAATCTAACTGGACCGCGGATTATACCACGCCCTGGAAGTTATCCCTACGACCCTAATAGCAATTCATATCAGGCGTATATCGCCCGGATATCCACATTTCGAGATACCTATGTCCACCGTATATCGACTTTGTCCTCTCTGTCGATATATGCCAAATATCGAAATGTCGAGATTTGTCGAAATAGACGAAAAGGGGTCGGATACTTCCTACAGTAACCCCATTTAAAACGAATACATACGGAACGCCCATTAGTAATCCTTTACCATGACCGCCAACAACGTAACCATTACTTCCCATCCTATTTAGCTCGCGTTTACGCCACTACAGTCGCATTTTCCTCTTTTCTCAACGTCTTGTAAAAAATGTAAACACACAGTTGATGGAAATATAAAAAATGTGTATTATAAAACGTCTATAATAATATATGTACAATAATGGATATTAGTCTACTTAATATAAATAATACGGGGTTGTGGAATACGTTTCTTCAGGGGTTAGCCCCCCCCATATGGGGGTTTGGAGTGGAGGTGGCTAGTCCTGGGTGGCATTCTACAAAAAGACAGTTAAGCAATATGAAAGGCAATCAACTCACCATAAAAGGGTAAATCAGGGACGTCCCTTTGAACCCTCTTGCCGGCGGCGTCGAGGGACCTTTTCAGGCACCTTACAAATGCGGCCTCCAACTCATACAGGTTTAGACGGCCGCCGCCATTCCACCTAACGTACAGCTCTAAATTGTTTGAAATTAGCAGGAGATGTTATAACCCACCTGTAATAACTTCCTTAAATTTGGACCCAGATAAGCCATCTTTTCCTTTTCGTCCTCGGAAATTCAGTTCCAAGGCGATTGCATCATCGAAAACCGCATAAAATATGCGCTTGACGAAGTCGTCAGTATTTCGGCCACCGAGGCAGAATAAATATGACTCCTAATTGAAAATGTACATAATTGACGGGTACTAACCAGTTTCCTGCGGAAATTGAGATTCAGCAGCCGTTCGTGTAAGTCTCTGAAACCAGCACGGATGGCTATCGGCTGTGAGACTGGATTAACGGGGATGGCAATACCCATTTAAATTGGAGCTGTACTGCTTGTCGGTTGAGTAAGCTCAGCCGTTCGCATTTTTGATAAAATACGACGTTGTGTTGCCTGCAGTTGCATCAGCCTTTTCGCAAGTATGTTAAGACGTTGAAACACTTCTGCCTGAAATTCTGATTGGGAATTTGATACCGATGCGTCTAGAAAACTGAATACTCATAAGATGACAGTCTTACCTGCTTGCTGAGGACACCTTCTGGAAGGCAGAGTTTCAACTGATGTATCAGAGACGGCATTTAATTGTTCTTCCTAATCATACTTATATTTTCAACATGCTACCTACCGGTGATAGTGGAGGTGTCTCGTCCCACAAGTAGGAGTCCTCATCCCTGTAACGACGTGGTCGCTTTGAATGCCGCTGTGAGCTCATGATCAATATCTACAACCGCACAGTAATGTATAAGTTTAGGGATTGTAATCCTTTGTCTAGTGACACTTCAACCCTTCAGAGAAAGTGAACCTCTAACTAGGTGGGCTGTGCGGTTGTAGGGTTCACCTGCAATGTTCCCACTTGTAGAAGGGTATGTAAGTAGCCGATATTGTAAATGGCTATGTGGCTTTACGCCACGGGTCTATTAATTCTATTAACACATAAAAACCATCTCTAGGGAAGCAAGCATACTTATGAATTTGATGCGGTAAATCTGTCCGAAGAATGGTTTTACCAATGGTCGCCTTATATACATGCATCTCGGAGGAACAAATAGGGTAGTCTAAGTAATCTAAAAGGTTGGTGAACTCTACGTAAACTATGCCAATTCGACCGTCCTTATTTACGAGAACATTTTTAACACATACTATATTATCCCCTAGGGCAATGCATCCGTTGGCTAAGGAATTATCTACTCTAACCTGTGCAGTTTGGATGCATTTGTATTGATCACAGGGCTCACAATTTCTAGGAACTGGACCCCGGTGATGCTTGTGAAGAAATCTAGGCTGACGTGTTTCCTTTGTATCAAATATATGAACATCTATCTCACTCAACCTTCTGGCGACTTGCTGAAGTGGTTGCGATTGCTTACGCAGCATTTCTTTAATTTACCTAGGTAGCTTTCAAACGGAAATGTAGAGAATGAATCTAGAGGCCCATGTCGCTGAACATCGTCCGCAATGTGCATTATGCTGTGCACATTATACACCATCTGTTCCTTACCATATAAAACTTGGAATTTCTGAACAAAAAGTATTAGTAATTGTTTAACAAAACCAATGTTATCTACGCAAAGTTTACGACCAGATACAAATCGAATAGCTGTGAATAGTAATAAAAAAATTTTCCAGTTACTTTTCGGTAATATATCTTTTAAAACTACTATTCCTAGGTAGAGGAAAAACTGCCTAAATTCTTTGCCCTTCCAAGAATCATATTCTTGTAAGTTCCTGCCACGCTGTGAAAATTCAGCTGGTAGGTATACATTAAGTGACAACAAACGACGACTAACCTCTTCAACTGAAGAGGAGGACAGCACAGGAGGGTACACTAAACCGCTTGTCTTAGACCTTCGATTCCTAACCCACATACCAATCAACTTCTTCACTACACCTAGATATACTAGGTGAAGTGGATCTAAGGGAAAATTAGATATGAGTCCTAACTTACAGGCAGCGAATGGTGAAACTCCTGCCCTATGTTTGCCGTTCAAAGGCAGATCGAAGTCATCGTCCTTTCTATCCACACTGCCATAACCAACATATACAACTTTTTCCATATAAACCCCAACTATGTCGCACCGTTCGCATCCATGATATGCATTAACGTTATTGATTTGCTTAACAAAAGATCTAGCCGGTGCATCACATATAACAGCTGCTATGCGCACCATAACTGACTGATCATAGTTATCTTAACTAATACCAGTTAACTGTTACTGGTTTATTTCATCCACAGTTTGCTTACAAAAAGCGAGAACATCATTTGGCTTGCCTTTTCCACAGTAAATAGCAACTAGGAATACAGCACTAATGAACGGACGGATAACCATTGCTAAAATAGGCCAAAATCCTAGCTTGGTCTTCCGAAAAACGGGTAACCCATCAATAGCTAAGTTAACTACAATCTCATTCTCACCTTCGGGAATTCTATTCGTCTCCAGGAGTCGCTTAATTTTACTCCCCAATCCTAGGTGAACATATTCTCCAGTACCCATTTCACTAACACGAAAGCTGTAAGATGCCCTTAGCAGTGTTCGGAGGTCTGCGGGCATGTCTGGGACAAGCGATTTAAAAATTTCAAGTACATTATGTAAGTGGCTATGGGCAATGTTTGATTCAATAGCCCATTCCCTTACCCTATCCCTGAATCGACTTATGCGAGGGGATACCACTCTCTGTGCTGCTTTCCTCCTCATCGGATGATGAGGGACACCCCTCGCTGTCATCTGTGGACTCATCAGTGGATTTATCTAAATCAACGGGCATGTCAATCAAAGTTTGAGCACTAGGCGATGCTGATGTGCAATCCTCGTCATGTATAACTCGTCTGCGCTTTAATCTATATCTATTAAGTTCATCATTAACTTCGCGGTATATTTCCGCGACATCGCGGGCAACATGCCTTCTAATGGTCCTTTTACAGGGCTGCCTATACACTGTAGATGGTTAATAAACAATATAAATAGATATAGTAACCAGTTAAGCAATGTAAATGAGAAATAGGGTTCGACAGAAGGGCAGGCAGAATTTCGGTCAAACACGTGCGCACGCAAGCCACGAGAAATAAAAGTGTGATGGCGGCTTCCCGCGCCCACTTTAGACACACTATCATGTCAACCAATCACAGCACGGAATCTTATTATAAATTAACCAATGAGCAGAGGCTATTTCCTATCTCGGAATGTCGCGATTTACGTATATCAGTGCTATATATGCATGCTATTAGGGGATCAGCACAAGTCTGGAAGTTCACTCGATCCTAAGAACAACATCGCTGCTTCTGAATCTGATTTTTACAGTGCAAAGAACCCTAATAACAATTCGGACGCGAATCGGACGCGAATCGGATCCGAGGATACGAATTTTCGGACGCGAATCGGATCCGAAAATTCGTATCTCGTTTTTCAACCGCACAGCGGAACCCCTTACTCCTTTGGTTGACGCCCATACTAGCTAAACGGTTAAAAAACGATCCCCATTACATTCTAATCGAATAGTTATTAATGACAAGTTGACTCGCGGAAGACTGAGTGAGCAATTAAAATATCCCTAATAGCAATGAAATACGATTCGAAGCTCGACCGGTCGTACGTCAATCATAGCTGGAATTTGATTGGTTGCTAGTGCACCTCGATGACGCGTCGCTTAGGGCGCAAAAGAATGCGCGCAGCGTTATTGGCAAATCGATCGGGCACTGAGCTGTCAATCACGCGCGCGCCGTGCCACGCCATTTCCTGCGCTCTCGTGCTGCGACGCGGTCGCTTAACTGCCTGTACCCCTGTTCTGTCTATACTGACCGTTTTTTTGCTTTTTTTGCAGAATGCTTTGAGCAGTGTCTAAGAGAACACTAAGTAGACGTGCTTAGAAAGGCTTTCTGGATGATTTACGTCAAATTGCCGAGAATATGAGGGAAATGTATCCGGTCGACTCATCTTCATCGTCATGGAATCTGACCTCTTCCTCTAGTTCGTCATATGACGACTCGGACTCAGAGATTTCCGCTGCTGATGAGGAGATAAGTTGGATGTCAGATATATATATCTGACGTGGCTGCAATCAACTCTTCAAGCGCACCTACAATTGAAGAGGAACCAACGGTTCGAGAAGCTATGAGTTCATCGGCAATACGCTCGCGTATACCATTGATTCATCTGAGCAGTCTTCTGAAGATTATCAGACGGCTGACCTCGGACCTTCCTGCAGAAGCACGAACGCTCTTGGGTGAAGCAAGTGATGTTTCAACGGTAACGGCAATGGGCAGTGGTGAGTACGTTCATTTACGTCTTTGTTAAACAGTTAACTGAGCAGTTTCGAGATTCTACCAGACGTCTAATAGGCAATAGTGTTGTAAAGTATTTAGCTATTTTAGCTATTTTACATTCCTAATCCCTTCTTTTCCTGTAGGGTTGTAGCTCATTATGTCTGACGATGGAATTCACACTGGACGTTCAAGAACGAGCACGAAATGTCCAATAGATCTACATTTTTATGTCACAAACTTGCCCTCCGTCTCATCCTCATCGGTATGAAGAACAATTACCACCGTTACCGCTGTTTTAGGACAATTCATTGGGAAGCAGTGATTCAAGTAAAACACTGCCTATTGCACAGTCTCCCTCCTACGCTGGTAAGCTTATTCCTTTAAAAGTCAATTTTCGTAGACGGCAGTAGGCGCCACCGGAAAAGGCGACGTGGTCACAGAACCAAAACACCAAAGGCACTCATCAGGCAGAGCTTACCATCGATGGTACATGCAGTGCCATACACAAGAATTGCGCCATTTGCATGACCTAAAGGTAGAGGTGGCTGCATTGCGGCGACTTCTGGAGGAACGTTTGGTGATATCCGCCACCCAAGCACCCCAACCGTCGTCAACATGTCCAATATTTAAACCAATGTTGACTGTAGATGAACATGACGCCTTAACCGAAGACGTCACAGAAACATCATTCAGGGAGCAATTGGTAGGCTGACTGCACATTATTAACCATCTTACTAGGTTAAGTCTTTAGCTTCCTTTGGTGGCGATAGCGTCAGCAGTTTTGCTGATCGCATATTTTCTGCCCTATTTGCTGATGGGGTTACCTACAACTTGACTTTCTACGGTAGGCACCAAGACAAAAAGGCATTTTTTGCTTCCACTCTCTATGCAGTTATTCTGGGTAAGTTAAAGCTCAATAATTACTTAATCATATTGCCGCAGAGGTTTTTAATAGGTGGAATAATCCACAAAAAGCCGACAAATTACAGTTGGAGAGGGCTTTAAAGAATGCCCTTAAGAAGGCATACGATCGCCTACGCAAAAATGGCCTAAAGGCTACCCTCGGGAAGAGTCTTGACGGTTAGTCAAATTTGTTAACATTGTCTACAACAATTGCCTGCATTAAAAATCAAGCTAATTGTGATGCTTTTATAATTAGCATTTCAAAGTCCATTGTGTACTCACTCACTTCCTTTGCATTTTAGAGGGGAGATCCATTGAACCGGCGGACGGACTGCCAGGTCCCTCGATACAGGATTAGTCCAGTGACTTCAATTGCGGACAGATTTCAGATTTATTTTTGTATACCTCAATTTTTGAACACTTTTTTAAACAAAATAAACTTTATTATCTTGCTCAGTCTTACGAGATTCACCTTATCATTGGTAGAAATTGTCTCAGAATGTAATGGGGTCGTTTTTAAAGCGTTTACCTAGTTGGGGGTCTACAGAAAGAGAAAGGGGTTCCGCTGCGTGGTTGAAAAATGAGATACGAATTTTTCGGATCCGATTCGCGTACGAATTAGGCGGTCACGGTAGTATCCGATTCGCGTCCGACCATTCGTACGGTCGTATCCGATTCGCGTCCGATTCGCGTCCGATTCGCGTACGAATTGTTATTAGGGATATTTTGTTTAAAAATATGCAAAGCGTAAGTGTACAAAAATAAATCTTATAAATTTCTCCTAATCAGTAGTCCTGTGTTGATGGTCCCTGCAATCCCTCAGCCGTTTCATGAGGTATCCACCCTGTAATGAAAAGACAATAAAATTAGTGATGGTGAGTAAACAATGCGCATGTTTTATGTAGTAAATGTTTGTATACAACGTTGATAATTAAAAATCTACTTACCGTCAGCACAGTGCCCAAGGGCTGCCTTTTCTGCAGTTGGTCATATGCCTTTTTAAAGGCCTTTTTGAAAGCTCGTTCTAGCTGCAGTTTGTCCGCCTTTTACGGAATGTTCCAAAGATTGAACACGTCGGTTGATTGCCGACTTTGAATTAATGCACTCTAATATAGTTTCCAATAGCATGGGTAACGCTAACGTGCACGATCCATCTCTGCTAGCTGAAAGAAAATGTTCGTCGACGGCTGGATTTGAACCCTGGACCTCATTTTATAATGTCGGACGCTCTACCGACTTAACCACCAGCTCGCACCCAGAATGCCAAGTCGCTAAGATATACTCTAACGGTTGTAATCAGGTCAACTTAAGCAAGCCGCCTCGTACAACCTTTGACAAGGTACTCCCAAAAATAGCCGAAGCGCTTTCAATAACGAGTACGAAATCCCAGACCACCCACTATGCAAAAACGCATCTCCTTTCACCAACCGTCTTAGAACCCAACACCACCCAGCCAAATAAGCCTGCGCGTGCAGATTGCGATGGATGTCTTAACCTAGCCACGCGCGTAATGCGTTTAGAGGGAAGCCTTGAATTTTACGCGGAGATACTAGCAGTGCTCATAAAGCACAATAAGACAACACCACCGGATGCGGCGCATGCAGAGGACAGGTCAGTGGTTGATAAACCAGGAAACCACGAGTCCAGCAGGGCCAAACGCAGACGCATACGCCGGCAGAAGGCTGCGGAAGAGCAACCTGCTAAAGACCAACCAAAGCCCTTAGTTTTATCGCTAGACAGCACCTGGAGCACGCCATGTGAACAAAAAGCAAGGCAACCACTCCAAGAGGATGCGGCACATGCAGAGGACAGGTCAGTGGTTGATAAACCAGGAAACCACGAGTCCAGCAGGGCCAAACGCAGGTGTATACGCCAGCAGAAGGCGGATGCAGAACGGCCTGCAAAAGACCAACCAAAGCCCTCAGTTTTATCGCGAGACAGAACTTGGAGCACGCCATGTGAACAAAAAGGAAGACAAACACTCCAAGAGGAGACTTCTGAAGAAAAGGAAGTTGAATTGGACCAAAGGGCAAACGGTAACTTAGAAGAAAATGCTACCAGCAAAAGGTCCATAGAATCTTTCACAGATCTGGACTTCGAAACCCCTGCTGCTTCTCTGCTTCAGTGCGATGTGACCACGGCCCATGCTCGAGCAAACCGTAAGTAACATATAGTGATACAGGGTGCACCAGAATCAATGGCTACAGTTGCTGGGGATAAGGTGGAGCACGATCGAGGTCTCTGTTCGGCAGTACGCTAAATCACTGCTAAGGGGCACTGAATCTGTAAAAAAATTCTCCAAAACATTTAGAATAGGCAAGGATCAGCCGCCGAATGGTTCAAGCTCTCGGCCACGACCATTAAAAGGTCATTTTGGGACACCGAAGCGCAGGCACAGCTTATGCTGGAAAGAAAGTCGTCTCTGCGGACCATGCATGCTGGAGTTTTCTTTCAGCCGGATTATGAACCAAAGGAACGCAGGAAAATGCGACTTTTGAAAAACGATCTAAACGACCGAAAGAACAAAGGCGAAACCGGCCTACAAATAAAAAGAGGAGAAATAGTCCACATTGAACGAAATTTTCTTTGGCCGGAAGATGTCAGGCGGAAAACTTAACCAAGGTCAACCGGCCGGCTCTGGAAGATACCACAAGCAATAGTGGCCGCTGCCTCGAAATCTATTATACCAATTGTCAGAGTCTCTTCAATAAACTTGACGAACTCAAAACAATAGTATCTGAGCAGAAACCGCATATAATTGCATTAGCAGAGACTTGGCTGACCAAAGCAATAGGGATCAGCGAATTCAGCATTGAAGGCTATCAACTGTTCCGCTGCGACAGATCTCAACGTAGGGGCGGAGGAGTGGCACTTTATGTAGCCAATGAAATTTCCTGTTGTCAGAGGGAAATCGCAGACATAACCCTACGACGATATGAAATAATTTCATGCAAAATTAAGATAAGGCAACATCCGGCACTCAATATATGCGTTGTTTATCGGCCTCCCGGCTCCAGCGAAAGTGACGACGTAGAACTGCTAAGTTCACTGACGGTTATCTGTAAACAGGAAAATCTATTACTCCTGGGTGATTTAAACGCTCCTGGCATCGATTGGATGAGGCCTGGAGTAAAGGCCGCAG
Source organism: Schistocephalus solidus (assembly GCA_017591395.1). Classification (NCBI taxonomy): domain Eukaryota; kingdom Metazoa; phylum Platyhelminthes; class Cestoda; order Diphyllobothriidea; family Diphyllobothriidae; genus Schistocephalus; species Schistocephalus solidus. The sequence goes on along the minus strand of WEDG01004025.1, from coordinate 77,389 downwards.
CAGCACCTTTCGATTATCAACTACTTCAGTTTTCTTTGGACGAATATCTCATTTAACACATAGACTTCACAACCCGACTGCGAGAAGGCCAAAGATCAAACTGTCTAGATCTCTGTTTTAGTAAAGAAGAGGGGATCATAAGGGAAGTGAACTCACAACCGCCACTAGGGTTAAGCGACCACGTTGCTTTTTACCTGCGTGTGTTACCTATTGTCTCCAAAATTGCAAATAAAAAGGCGCAGAAATATTTGGAAAGCCGATTTTGAAGAAATGAGACGTACCGCTTCCGCAGAAAAACTGGTTACCCAGTACGAACGATACAAAATGAATTATGGCAGCATATCCAGGGGACTGTTGAGCGCTTAATTGAAGTCCATTGCCCAATGAAAGTAATAAGACCATGTGCCAGACCTCCATATGTCAACCAGCCGATAAAAAGGGGCCATGAAGAAGAAACAAAGGTTGTGGAAAAAGTACGAGCATCTTCAAGATTCAACATCACTTGCCGAATATACAGCGCAACGAAATATATGCCGTAATGGAATACGAAATTCTAGAACTGCCTTTGAGCGTCAACTTACAACACAAGCCACAATATGTCCAAAGAAGTTTTATGGATAGATCCGCAGTCAAAGGAAGCACCGGGACGACATTGCAACGCTAAGGGATAACCTCGGGAACGTAGTAACGGAAGGACCGCGGAAAGTAGAGTTACTGTCAGAGTTTTTCAGATCGGCGTTTACGATGGAATCCCCGACGATAATTCGGGAGTAGAAGTGGGCGAAGGTACAGCGGTTATTGAAACTGTTACCTTTTCTGTCGCAGACGTAAGACATGTCCTCAGTCACATCAAATCAGACAAGTCTCCTGGACCGGATGGGATCCCTGGACTGATACTTAAAGAACTGTCGACCGAGTTATCGGTGCCTCTTTCAATTCTGTTCGAGCTTTCCATGCGAACAGGGGACTTGCCTTTGCAGTGGAAGACGGCCAACATCGTACCGTTATATAAGGGAGGTAGCAAGATGTCTACAAACAGCTTTCGGCTCATAAGCTTGACTTGCCTTTCCTGCAAAATGATGGAGGTCCTTGTGAAGCAGGCCATACTAAGATTTTGCGATGAAAGTGACATCATACAAAATTTTCAACATGGCTTTCGGCGAGAGCGCTCCTGCCTTTCAAATTTACTGACTTCAATTGAGGCCTGGACAAGTGCTTTAGAAGAGGGCTTCGAAGGGGATGTAGTGTACATCGATTTCCGCAAAGCCTTTGACAGCGTGCCCCATCAACGCCTTTTACACAAACTGAGCGTTCTTGGCATCAAGGGAAAAAAATTTTGGACTGGATCAGGTCATTTTTAGTCGGTCGAAAAACAACGCGTTTGCATCGGGGAGGATAAATCGGACTGGGTTGACGTAGTTAGTGGGGTTCCTCAAGGCTCCGTTCTCGGTCCTCTACTCTTCATTCTCTATGTAAATGACAGCCTTCAAGAACTGGACTGCGGTAAAATCATGTTCGCCGATGACGTTAAACTCTGGCAGGTCATTAAGCGCCCAAGCGACCGAGATGCTCTGCAAAATAATCTTTGCAAACTGCAGACGTGGTCTGAGAGATGGCTGCTGGATTTCAATGTGCAAAAGTGTGCCGTCCTCCACCTGCATCCAACAAACTACCCTATCCCCAGAGCAGCAGGACATATCACCTGAAAAACATCCAAATTCCCGTAGCATCTACGCAAAAAGACCCTAGGCATTTGGATACAGAGTAATCTGAAGCCCTCATTACAGTCTGTCAAAGCCGCAAAATAAAGCCACGGGAGTGCTGCACGCTATCAAAAGGGGCGTTTCTAGCCTTCGATGAAGATCTCTTTGGCAGAGTGTACGGCACATTTGTTCGACCACACCTAGAGTATGGCATACAGGCGTGGCGGCCATGGCTAGCAAAGGACACAGCATGTCTGGAGAAAGTGCAGCGTCGGGCAACAAAGCTAGTAAGAGGTCTTAAAAACCACACTTACATAGATAGCCTGGCATGCCTAAATTTATTCCCTCTGCATTACAGGCAACAAAGAGGGGATCTTATCCTAGTGTACAAGATAATAAACGGTCTTGAGAAAGGATTACGCTTTGAAGACATGTTTCAGTGGCACCTCTCGCCTCATCTCCGTGGGCACACAATAAAGCTGCGCACGAAAATGTCCAAGCTAAACCTCCGCTCCGAATTCTTCACGCAACGTGTCATACATGAGTGGAACAACCTTCCACAGTCAGTCGTGGAGGCAACTTCCCTTAAAATGTACAAACAACGCTTGGATAATTACATGCGTCCCCTCTCCTCTCTCCAAGTCTGAACTCTAAAAACCAGACATATATTGTAAAAAACAATGCTACTCACTGTTTACCAATACTATGTTAGTAATGGTAAATTTACACGTGCTTAATAGGGTTTTCAAAGGCATTGCCTATTATCCTCACCAAATAAACTGAATAAACTGAAAAATGTTTCCTACATGGAAAATATACAGTTTGCATTGCGGAAACCCTGAATACAGGTATGACAGGTCCAGATCAAAAATGTCCGAGTATCAAATCACTTTCGAAATCGAAATATCTCCGACATTAGAGCATAAATTTTAAATAAGTAGGACTTACCGCATCTAGCGTATCTGGTCATTGGATCGGTGGACACTGTTCAACCATAGTCCATAGTCCTGATCACAACCACAGGATAACGAGCCCCTAGCTCATAGGCTGGGCTATAGAAGTAACAGCCAATAGAACTGGGATTCGGGCATGGGATGTCCTATAATCTGAGATTGTATAAGGCTGCCTGACGTTAGCTAATAGGCTCAAAGCTGGCCATCCACCTCTTCCATGACAGTGTTAGTAATCTCATGCAGCCTAGACAGTATACTTTGCTGGACGCGCTAGACAGATTTTATTGTTTAGTGCGCGTCGCCTACCCCTCATGTCTCTCCTTCCGCTAAATGCGTTGCAGCTCAAAGCATGCTTGTGGATACTACCGTGGAGAATATATTCATCAAACTGCAATCGGCACTACCCATGCCTTCCAGAACCGGTCTGACATTCTTGCGCGCGTATGACGGAGGTAATTTTAAGAACCACGGCTGCAAGCTGGCTGAAGACGTCTGGTCTTGCAGGTTTACTTGCACTGACTTCAGTATTTGTTTCACATCGAAAGTGAACACTACGGGTAAGCAGGAGTGCGCAGAAGTACTTTGGACATGACGTTGCACGCTATGCAAAGCACGTTCTTTGGGCAATTGTGTCATCTACTGACAACTTAATTTAGTAGCCATTTCAGGTACTTGAAAGAGCTTCATTAATGCAGTTATCTGTTACCACCAAAGCCAATTGGGGTCTATAGCAAAATCTCCATATATAAGATGCATTAGTGACCTTCATTTTAATATTTTGCCAACTTCCGGACGTACAACAAGGAAATTGTTTTGAAAATAATGTGGATACCATCAAAACGTTTACTGAAATAGTTACTTCAGTTTCTTATGCTACTAGTCCCTATGGAAATTTGGACTCTTACAAAGCTGGTGTATTAACCGGAAACAAACAAAAGAATATTGCATGTCAAAAGGGTCACAAAATGTACTTTGGTCTAAGTATCTATATTACGGTATAATTACACAGAATAATTTCCAACAAATTATTGAACGCGCATATTCTACTTCAACATTACCTCACGTGATATAATAAGTGAGGGAACCTTAGGGGGTGGAAAGAACTCAGTGGAAGTCTTGTGGAAGTTTTGTTTGATTAAGATCGCAATACCTGTATGAGCACTGACATGAAGTTACGGAAATCAATAATTTTGGGAAGAAATTTGTGCGTGTGCGCCTTTAAGGAGTCTTGCGGCAGATACACTTACCAAACACAGGAGCGCGGTACGCGTTAGTTGGGCTGCAACCCATAAGGTATGCAAAACATGGGGATTGGAGGAGGTTTTGGTGGTAAGTCTAGGCGCGGGTCCACACAGCTTCAGGCATATACACCCAATCCCGCACCTCAGTCGTCTTGGGTCCGACCCCAGGAGGGTAAGGAAGGAGCGAGTTTGGTAGATGCAACGCAAGTCTAGTTTCCTTATCGAAAATTTTTTACGCGCAACCAACCTTCCCCGAACCCACTAAATTGTGGGACTCATTTAAATTGTTCATTTCGAAAGAAATCTGCTTGATAATGGGAACCCGAGTTTAAATGACGAGAGCGAAATACGAGGCCAGTTGGTGCTTAGTGAAAATGGAAAATTTATTCTATAAAATGTTGCATGTATTCCCGTTCAACCGGCCATAAAATTGCTGTCAGGATAAGACACACTTGGAGATCATTATCAGCCTACTTTTGAATTGCAGGAGAAGTGACTCTATGATGATTAAATGCGTATAATGTTTTGTGGGTAACTCTCGTTCAATGTATAATAATAATAATGACTGTGAACCTATGGAAATCTGTATGAGTTAGATTATATTATGTGCTTTCAACTATGAAGCAGCATTTCAATGTCTCATAGCCCATCCTCATAGATGCAAAGTAACGATAAAATTCTTTTGCTGAAGGAATGTAAAGAAAGCGTTTACCTAGCTGACAAAAATAGGAATAAATCAGTCTAAAATATTTTTCATGCTATTTTATTAAAAAATAATACAATTTTATTCTTTTAAGATACTGAAGTGCTACTTGGAATTATATCCTACTACAAGGTATCAGTGATTTTGAGAGTAAAAATGATAAATGGCAATATAATTATATCAAAGATGCAAGTTGATGAATGTCATGGTTTTCGTAGTGAGCAACTTCAGTACAAAGTCATCATAGAGGAGTTTCATTTGGATGCATTCTGCAGCGTTCCGAGCCAAATATTTCCTAGGTTTTTGAATAGATTTCTGAGATTGCATTGATATTTATTTCTCTAAAGCCAATAAATATCTGTGAGTCACCTTAGTTATCCTGTTATACAAGAAAGGCACCCATATTGTGCATAAGTTGGCAGAAGGGTAGGCAAGCCCTAGGATGAAACAGTAAACGAAGAAAAAAATTAACACATTCCAGGCTGACTGGGGTATCGAGGCATTTAACTTTCTGTTCGATTTTCCGCATTAAATGCCTTGGACGTGAAGCGAGTCAGCCAAGATTTCTCAAACGTAAGCTTTGTTATGTTTAGCAACATGCGGACTCTCAGCTCCACGAAGGTATACACTCTAGGTCATGCTGAAGGTCTTGTCTGCATCACAAAGGTGATAATTTTTTAAAAAAATGTGCGTGAAAATTGGACCGTGTTTTACCCTAGACGAAACAAGCAAATGAAGATGGTGCGAGAGTTGCATATTAATGTCTCCTGGCATTGATTCTTGGGTTCATTGGGAGAGATTCTCAAGTGGCCAATAAAGCCGATGCGTGATGTAGACGAGTAGGCAGGATAGGACTTCAGATATTGAAGTGGTGGTCATGGAAATACCACTGTTGGTGAACAAGCTGTTGACTATAGAGTTGGTAGTGCTGGTGGTACTAGTTTTTTCACCTGTTGGAGATATATCATTCGTGATGACATTACAGTGGTTGCCTCCGTCATGCCTACGCATTTTGCGTGATAGCCTTATGTGGTGTATGACTGTCCTGAGGCCAGTTAGTCAGATCCGAAAGCATCTGATAGGTGAATTTCACGATTACAGGCACTGATTTACCTGTGTCTAAGCAATGGATTTGTAGCCTTCCAATCCTTGTGGTAAGGTTTTGCACGATCGAGGTTCCCCATTACGGGGGTCCAACTGGCATCACCCAACGCGCTCAACTGAGATTTCAAACTTGTATGCGCATTCGAAATTTTCATTCATTCTAGCTGGGAGTTCACACAGCTCATAAAATTTAATCGTTCTTCGGCCGGATCAAATAAAACAATATTTAACGTGTCTGACATTGATTTACTGTAGGGTCACTTGCGGATATGAGAAGGTGGCACTATTTCCAGCAGACTACAACCGAACTTGCCGTTGTCAGAGCAGCTCGCGATGTTCACACCTGCAGTGAAGTGAGGCAGGACGCATCCACTTCGGCTTTCCCCCTCATGACAATTCGGAAGAAGGTGTTGTCAAAAGAAGAGAAGGACATTGCTGTCACAGTTGCCAATGCAGACAGCAGGGCCTCTGCAAACGTGCGCATTTAGGCACAAAAGGTTTGTCCGCTTTCGACACAGTCGCTACGTGGGTTTATGGGTCCTTTTAAAACTTTCCTTTTACTTGATCCCACGTAGCCAGACGATTGAACGTCGTCCGTAACCTGACAGTTAAAGCTCCAGCATCCTTAACACGGGTTGCAAATCCCGGTGTTGAGCGTCAGATTCCAGTCTCTCTTGTCTATTTCAGTAACGGAAGTTGCCGCTGCACAGTAAAAGGGAGACGATGAAAATGCGAACAGTGTGACAAAAATTAGTAGAGGATTTTGGCATATTTTAAATATTACTTTGACCCACTTGTGAAAAACTCGGTGGCTCCAATGGGATTTGAACCCACGCAAACAAGGGGAAGGCTTTAGTACAGCTACTGAATCCACCGAGTTTTTCACAAATGCATCAAACGAATTATTCAAATCTGCCAAAATCCTCTACTCCTTAATTGCGCCTGGTAGTCACCTGGTGGATTCTAGATTGATTTTTTAGAAAATCCTGCTTTGGCAGTCAGCTTACTGTATCAGAATTGGTGGATTTCATACGTTGCAGTAGGCTGGGTGGTAGGGCCTCATAGCTCAGTTGGCTAGAGCGTTGGTTGTACTAAAGCCTTCCCCTTGCCAGCGTGGGCTCGAATCCCACCGAAGCCACCGAGTTTTTCACAAGTGGGTCAAACGATTAACAAGAAATTACTCGTTTGACCTTTCGGACTCAACCTCAAGTCAATCATGAATGACTGCATCAGATAAGGACGGCACTTTGTGCTCAGGTTCTGCCGTATTTATAAAATGCAAATGCTATGCTACTGGAAACATGCCAAAATTGGTGGCTGCCGCATTTCTACCCAATTGCGTGCGGTAGAGTGGCAGCTTTCTCTGTCTTCCTCGTCTGTGTTAGCCAATGGTGTGAAAGTCGATCGGCACTTTGATTCGGCAGACATTGTCCCCGTGAACAGTGCTCTCCCGCGCCATGGCAGAGGCTTGGCACAGAATATTTGGAGGAAGATCATTGTGATAGTCAATGGATTAAAAAGCCTTGACTCCCTCCCAACTCACTTGTTCGCTTCTCTCCCTAGATACATCAACTCATAAGATTCAATTTGTGACCGTGTACCGTCAAAAGAACCAGAAGTCTTTCATGGTGTAATTATTCCGACCACAACTGCACCGGATCAGATAAATGTTCACAGATGTTTCCTGCCGTGATAGTGTCTTTTTCGGTCTCCGGAGCTGGCGTCAGGTTGAAATTTCTTCGGCCTAGGTGCAAACCCATCCCCGAGAGTTCGTGAAAGGCGCTTATGACCACCAAGACGTCCTTGCAAAAGACTCCATGCACTCCGATGACTCGTGCATCAAACTGCACATTGAATTAGATGTTGGGTTCAAAACTCACGAAGAAAAATGGAAGAGTGGGGGCCGTTCAACAGATGCTGGCAGCCTACAGGCGCAAGCGTCGAATAAATATCATATTTTTAAGTAAGTAACTGTAACCTGTGATTTCACATGAACCTAAAGTCTGACAACGATCTGGGGTAACCAGAGTCGGGAAGTGAGATGTAAGACTCGGACGCATATCTTGACATCAGACTGATTGAAAATCAATGGCGTTGTAGAATTTTAAACGACTAATCTTTTTAATAAATTGTGAAAATGATTATTCGGTGGTCAGTGTCTTACAGTGATCTCATGCTTGACAGTGTAGAGAATGTAAAATTCCTTTACGAATAGTCAGCAAGGCTGCGAAAATACCGCATAGGTAAATAAACAACCCGGGTTGTACATATCGGCATTGAAAATTGTGCGTAAGACCTCAAACCGTCTGGGTCAGAAAAGTGGAAGGCAATTCGATTCGCGAAGATCGAAATTAACCGCAGGTCTACTTCAGGCCTTATTCGGTTGCACAAAGAACTGCCTTCGAGAGTAACATATAGGATTCTCTATGGCGAAGCGCTAGACGCAACAAATGAGCAAAGACTAGTAATCGTAACTAAATCCATTTGCCAAATTAAAACTTTTCAAAAATTTATGGGCGAGGAGTAAGCCTGCGACTGTCTGGTTTGTACAAAAACAGCTGTGTCAGCATCTGGGAATGACGTAAATTCGGAATGAATTAGCATTAAGACAATGAGGAATGGAGCTAGCATTTTTCAGTCACTGTAAAGGTTTTTTGACCAGAACATGAAAGAGAAAGTTAGACTGGATTGTTATCAATCTACGATAGTCAATAAATTTTGCAAAGATATCACAAATAAAGGCCTGAGCATCAAACAGAAGGAAACCGAGACAGAAAGAAGGATCACACAAAATAACGTGTGTCATCCGTGATGATACAATGAAGTTCCGATTTTGTTTAACGGTCAGATTATTAGGGCTCTGAAGTTCGGCGAAGGCTGTTTTAAGAATTTCGTCAGTTTTAATAGAACGACGCTATAGACACGATTTGCCCAATCAGATCGCAGCCGGGGGTTTTGAAGCTCTTCCATAGGGTGCCAGTGGGTGGGCAAGAATGGAGGACAGTACCAATAATGAAAAACACACCTTTAGGCTAAATAATGAAAGATTTCAGATCTACCACTTTCAGTGTGGGATGGCGTCATTCGTCCGATATCCGTTGTGCAATACAGCTATTAGGATAAAGTGGATTGTAGAGCAGGGCGCAAAGGAAGAATGGATTATTCATGCCTAATAGTCTTTTTAAGCGGTTATTCAGAGTAAATAGAGAAGGGATCATAAAAATAATGTTGTGCAAAGAAGACATTGCACAGACTTCTGATTTTTAGACAGTGGAACATCGTCCGACGACCAAAAGGAATCCAGTAAGGGAGAGACTGACTTCACATTTGACTAGATATCTAATTAATATTTCATCAAAATGATTTATACACAGAAGATTGAACGTCGTCCGTAATCTGACAGTTAAAGCTCCAACACCCTTAACACGGGTTGCAAATCCCGTTGTCGAGCATCAGATTCCGGTCTCTCTTGCCTATTTCAAGAATGTTGTACTGTTTATCTTGCTAGCTGCTTTACGGCAGCTGGCCGGGTTCGGTAGTGAGACACGATTATGTCTCGTAAGGCGATCGTTAATTGCTCCTCTACAATTTTCTTAATTACTTCCCATGGCAGGCCACTCGCGCAGTTCACAGTGTCAAAGGCATAATTCAGTAATGGCTGATAGGCGATCATCAATCGATTGCACGAGTGGCAAGACAAGGATCCGTGGCTCAACGGTTAGAGTGGTGGTGTACCTCTGATCAGGAGGTCGTGGGTTCAAGCCTCAGGTGCAAGAAAACTGGGGGTTGGGTATGGCTACCTGATGATGGCAAATAAGCCAGAAATGGTCATTCCAGTCTCGCATGTCCTTGTTTGTTATGTCATTCTGCATATTCTAGCAACCGCGCTAGGAGATTATGTTCTTCAGATACACCGGAGAGCAAACTGTTTCTTTAACAAAACACTGTGAGAAAATGGCTTTCCTGTAGAGTTTGTCAGTAAATTTATGAAGGAACGCCCCCGAAATCGGACGTGCTGATGGCCAAGAAGAAGGATTTATTTTTCAAACTGTCATGTAAAAGCGAAGCGAACTTCTACATCGTCGCTTAAAAGTGGCTGTCATCCACACGTACCAAGTTGCTAAGATAAGACTGTTTTCAAGCAATGAACTTCTTTGCCTTCAAGGTAAGGATAGACTGCCCTTTAAAACTTCTTAAATGTGCATCTTCACCTTCGTTTGTTCCTGTGGAGCATGTTATATTCATCTAGCAACTAGGCACCTTTCCAAACTGATGCGAGAGCACCATCCTGCCTGGCTAAGGAAAGGCATGAAAAAGTTCACCTCTAGCGCAATTTTGGCCCATTTGGTTGGCAGCGTCCAGCGGGTTGACGGTAAGCAGTCTTTGCGGGTCATCTTTAAAAGTGCTGGTTCAACACTCCAAGTTCCTGCGACCGCGTATACTTGCCACGGCAGAGGCAGTGGCTACGACTATATAACCCAACCTTATGCTCTCACGATGTATTCATACAGGCCTTAGGACTATCTTGGCCGAAGATGACCCCAGCATGTGTGTTCACACTTGTCATGTCACGGTACAGCGACGAAAAGGAGACGCAGATTATTGTCGGTCTCCTCCGTCCCCTTTGCCTCCTTACCCCCTTGTCGCCTTAGCCCCTGATAGAACTAGCTGTCTGAACGCCCACAACACATTTCCCACACTTTCGGTTTATTTGTTCTTTAAACCTTTGCAACAATATCCTCCCTTATCTTATCGTAGAAGCCCGACGAGGACTAATCGAAAAATTATGTTCGCCAAAGTGGACTTCTTGAGTGTTTACACGGAGATAATCGCGGAATATTACACTTTTATATGCGTCGTACCAGCGTAAGATTCTGAGAAATATTTTTACAGATTTTCTGCCGGCTGGGCCCAAACCCTTTCACAAAAATGGCCATGTATTACAAAATTCCAGTGCAAGAAATATGAATGGTCAGAACCACTTGTGAGAAGATTATCCCGATCTCCTGTTTAAAATTGGCATATTCAATAAAAAGCCAAGTCTCTAATTTAATTCACCAACTGGAGAATTTTACATTCCCTTGAGTGCCTGGATGGCAAGGTGATCGGAACTATCAGCAATTCTAGATGGGCACTCACCGATCGCTTACAAGTCCCATTCTTCTGATTAAGATTTCGGGGCTCAATTCACAAGCAACCGCAACGGGACATGTGGTTCCCATAATCCATCGGTGAGTGCTTGCATAACCTTGTTGATATTCCCGATCACAAATGACAGGACAATGAGCCAGTGACTGCACGGTTAGACCGTTGGAATTCTAAGCAAACGAGACAAAGTTTGAGTCTCAGTTTTGCAAACCTGGGATTAGTTATGGATAGAAGATGGCAGTTTATAAACCAGAAATGGCCTTTCCAATCGGCCCTTATTTGTCAATGATCTAATTCTCTAAATGGTGTATAGTTATACCTGAAGTTGGCTGACGATATCAAAACAGTTAAAGTACAAATTCTTTTACAATTGGTTACAGAATTAATATCTGAATTCCACAGACCATTCCAGAATTCCACGCTACAACATTTTATAAGGCTCATAAAAAAGTCAAGAGATCAGAGTGAAGCCAGGCATATGTAAAAACATTTGTCTTTACTTCTGGATGTTTCATAAAGCTTGGCTTTAGTGTCACTTTTATCAACATATTTCTCAGGCAAAGAATTCGAAGCCGGTCTTTAATCAGCGTGGTGGATTTGAGGAAAAATGCCAAGCTCTGAAATCATCATATATTGCGATGCAGTTAAGATATGACCGCGAATTTAAAACAGGTTCACAGTATATGGTACGTGATCGATGGCGGCTATTTTCAAAACCGCCATAACAGTCTGCTCACTGACTGCTGATCTTGCAGACTGACATTTGTTGACCCAGACAGTGGAATAATGTCCTAAGTGACCGTCGCGGCTAAACGCGTATAGGCAAGAGTCCACCTAAAATAACACCAGATGCGGCCAGGGCTGCAGCCAGGGAGTGAAAGGAGTAGATATATCAGCCCCTGGCGGTTAGGTTTGGCGTTTTGCCCATGAAATTACACATGATATTTGTAAATTTTTCAAAAATATTTGACCTTGCACAGAAAGATACGAGATTCCGGAAAGAAGAGCTTTATTAGCCTGTCATTTCGAATTCACCCTCAAATCCATCCTCAGAGACAGTCAGATAATTATGTTGAGTAATAGATTACTCTTACGCTTATCTTAATAGAGTTTCTGTTCGAGTGATCGTGTCTCCTTGGAACATGCCTCTTCGCTTATCTTGACAAATCTTTTGACTTATTTTCGTCGTGATGTTGAAAAATTACAGGAGTAGGCACAAGATATTCTAGCTTGTGGTATTTTATATCTCCTGTGCGAACCATAATAAGAACTACAAGGAGTATCATCAGAGGTGGAAATCTCATGTTAGGTACAAACAGGTTAAAGATATCGGTCATTTTACGAGGTGTTTATGCATCGGTAAAACGTTTTTAAAATTACGCAGAAGGGAATATAATGATTCACCTAGGAGGGGTGCTATTAAAGTTGCACTGCTAAGACGAACGCAGTTATTTAGTAAAGGTAAAAACACCGAAGTAAAGAATTTGGTTCGTGGGATACCTTGTGTTTGGAAAAAAGGTGACCATCCGGTACGCGGTCTCATCTAAACTACCTTCTAGGAAATAAACACTCGTGTCATTTGGGAAGGCTTCACAGTAATTTGGTTCGATTCCCCTCTCCATCATTCACGAACATGTGCGAAAGTACTTTTCGGAAATGGCTCCCAGCCCGAACAAACCGCGCAGAGTGAAGACCAGCCTCCTTTCAGGTTAGCATTCACAACGCATGCAGCCGTCACGCCCGTCACGCCTGAATCATCGAAAAGACAGACAAAGCCCTACTAAAAAAGCAAAATTTTCGCTTTTCCTTTTGACTGTGACCAAGCCTCACGTGGGAAGGCAGACAGACCATAGCACAGGTAGAAGAAATGGCTGTTTAGAGTGACATGACCAGTAACAGCCGGATTTTGCGACTGTGATAGGGAACCTTCGTGTTTCTTACCATCGCACCGCGACAGATGCTAAACGCAGTTGCATGCCTTGCTACTACAAAATACTGTGGCAATAAACTAAACGCGTGAGCCGTCAAAAATTGATTATTTATCTATTTATAGTTTTAGTCTCTACAAAGCATTTGCAAGTAATCACCAGTGACGAAAAATCGTGCCTTCAGCGCCTCTATATCTCTCTTAGAGCAATAATTATTTAAACCGTAGGTAGTTTACCGATGACATACCGAATAGTTTATCCTTGTAAGCACCAGGAATGTTGTTAATCGGAGAGCATTGTATGGGGTCCTAGTTAGCACAGCCGTGTTAGAATCTATTTTTTCATAATCTTGGAAGTTATGAGTAATATTATTTGGGCAATTTGACACGTTTAAAACATTTCTCTTCAAAGAATACTCTTTGGCTACACCCCTCAGTGTTGTTTAAGCCAAGTTTGCAGTCTGCGGCATGGGAAAATGTAAAATGAAGGCAGTCAGTGAAGAACAGAATTGAGATGCCCAGCAAAGGTATCTTCATTCAAAACGCTCTTAATAGCATTGGCTGTCATTTTCTATGTAAAACGACTTCTGCGAAATCATATTGTAAGTCACCTAGAAATAAATTCAATATCCTTTTTGTTTGCACTGCGTTCTTTTCGTTTTAACTAGGGCCACATTTATGCGTGACCAACTGCCATATTTACTGTTCCTTAACGAAAATCCAAGGTAATGATATTGAACTTATTAACACTTAGGAAGGAAAAAAACGGAGTTCGAACTGCATGTGCTTCGATGGCTGAGAAGCCAGACATGTCTATCACAGTCTCTCTTGTCCTTGTCATCTTCATTTAATATTTTGCACTTTAATAAACAAAATAGCATTATCTTCACAATTCCACACTCTGTATTCCGCATGCACACGTCCGTATCTGTGAAAAAGTCGACTTTAAAATTCCTCGGTTGTGGTCCACAGATAAATTGGCATTTCATCTCCACCTATTGGTATATGATCAGGTACGGCGTGCCACATGTTGTGTTCAAATGCACAAACATTGTGAAAAGTGTTGCGTCTGGGTGTCGGTTGGTGTTGGTGTTGGTGCATGTGGTGTCTGGGCATGTCATTTGTTTATCACCGATAAAACAACTCCCTAGAATCCGCAAAGCATCAGCCAATTCAAACCGATCGTTATGTCCAATTGAATATCACTGTTTAGAAATACCAAATAACACATGATTGCTCAAGTGAAATATGAGACTGATGAGAGTGCTAAATATTTACTTCATTAAAACCCAGTGAATATGCTTAGACTATACTCTCTACTTGGAATGATCATTTACTCGGTGTTAAGTTGCTCTATAAGTTTGTTCCCTTGTTAGTGATTTGATTTGATTTAAAATTTATCTTTCTCAACTGCGCGTCTTTACACTGCCGATTGACGTGTTTCAACTCAGCAAACTTTCCTTATTTAACCAAATTTCAAATCGTCATATGCATAGTAGATTTGCTAGCTCATGAACTGTTAACAGAAATACTCAAATGTGATTTGGATTAAAAAGAGTTCATAGGCAGGATTTTATATTAATTATTATGTATCGTAAAGCACAGATATTTGAGTCATGGTATGGCTTTTTCCATTTTCTGGTGCCCTGAAAACTTTCAATATATTTTAAAGAAAATATGTGCAAAAAAATATCTTGCAGTTAAGCATCTATCGTCTTATTCAAATAATAGGTTTAAACAAAAGGTAGTTTTCGATTTTAAAAAGTTGCGATTTCTGAGATATGGTTAGAGCTTTAGCCTGATAGCCAATAAAACGCTGATTGCAGCCTCCGCAGCCCTCAAACTCGAGGTCGATAAAAGCTAGCTGATGACGGATTTTAAGTCAGAAACTGATCGATCATGTCTCCTAGTGCATTTTCGCGTACTTTTATTCTGCTAAGACAATAAATTACACAAGAAACTCTCGGCATTGTCCCTTATTAAGTGCGCGTAACCTACCCTTCCTGTCTCTCCTTCCGCTTAATATAGCTCAAGGCATGTTTGTGGATGCTACTGTGGAGAATATTTTTGGCAAACTACGATCGGCGCCACGCCTACCCTACAGAATTGGTCAGACATTTCTGCACCTGTGTGACGGAGGCTATTTTAAGAACCACGGCTGCATTTTAATCGCAGAGGCCTGGTCTTGCCGGCTCACGTGCACTGACCTCGGACTTTGCTTCACATCGAAGGCGAGGCACATTGGTTCTTCCACTGACAACCTAATTTAGCAGACCTTTCGAGTAGTTGCAGGTGTTCCTAAAATATCTTGGGATTGATGTAGTTAAAATGCATCTACCTCATACCTCCATAGCCCACTCGAATGGATAGGTAAATCGTCCGTATCTGCAGTGCATTTGATACTTTCACTTTATGGAGTGCACTCTAATATTTTGACCTTTGCCCGAAGTGTCTAGTGAAATTCACCTTAAAAGTCATCAGGAATCCTCGAAAGCGTTTACTCCCGGTGGTAATTCTGCTTCGTATGCAACACAGCATCATGGAATTCAGGTTTTCATTTTTTTCTAATATCCCTAGGATATGAATATAATTTCTTTGCCTGTAAAACAAGTGGCCTTGCAATTAATGCTAGGCGTTAGTGTTAAGCTGGGGTTTAGGGCAAGGGTATGATCAGAGTTAGTGCTATGGTAATGGTTGGGAGGAGGGTATGCGTTTGGGATAAGACGGGTTACTGTGACTTGTTAGGTTACACTTAATACAAGTCAACACGAACCAAACCGTATTACCATAGGTGCATACACCAAGGTTCAAACAAATTATCAACTATGCTAAAGTATATAAGCCTTGTGTAGTTGCAGGGCATTGTATAATGTACACTAGGTGCTTGCAGCGTCTATGTATTTAGATTGCGATCTTATTTTGGGGGCTTTACTCCCTGAGTAGATGAGTTTCTGAGCAGCAGGTGCTACAGTATTCACTCGCAGAATGAGGGGTAGACTAAAGAAATGCTAAAATGCTCCCATAATTAAATATCAATACTTGTGCCTGTCTAAATGCAGGCAGGCTATTAATGACATCAATAAGTTTGGCAGCAAACTTTTAACTGAAGTGTGTGTGTGTGTGTCCCATTCCGTGGGATTCAAGCCAGGTGTAGTGATACGCCCAGGGGCGGCTCCGGCCGCGCCAGCCACCTGCGCCCTCTCCCATCTCCGGTCTTCTTGACTCTGCCATGACACCGGGCTGAGGTGGGGGAGAAGAGAGTGCGGTAGATGCAGCGAAAGTCTAATATCACTTTAAACTAATTCACGCGCAAGTCACCGTCCCTGCACCACCCTTCCGTGGAGCATACAGTGGACATCGTCGGACTACGACGGTCGAACTATCGTGTGTATGTATGTGTGTGTGTGTGTGTGTGCGTGAGTGACCCTAAATTGGCCATGTGGTAGACGCGCTAACGCCCGGCTGCTCACGTTCAATAAATGTCACGCATGGGGGAGGCTTGTCTTTGCACGCAGGAAAAACTGCGCCAGGCACATGCACCCAATCCCGCAGCCGGTCGCTCTGACACAGGCCTCAGGTGGGTGACGAATGAGCGAGTGTGATGGATGCAGTGCAGGTCATCTATCTCTATTATCTACTTGAAGCGCAAGCCACGATCCTTGGGCTCTCTGTTCTGTGGCACTCGTTACAATTTTTTTGTTCAAAGAAAGCGGATCAATAGCTAGTACACGACTTTCATTCCCTTGGCTCTTACGAAGTACTGCTTGAAATCGCCATCGCTGATGGAAAAATATGAGGCCAGTTTATGCTTATTAAAAATGAACCACTTATTCAATCATAGTTTACATGCCTTCCCGTTCATACGACAACAAACTGCTGTTTCGGTAAGACACAAATAAAAACTATAAATATTCTATATGTGAATCGCTGAAGAAGTGCAGTTATGGTGAGGACATTTAGTTTTTTAAAGAGCAAATAATATGCAGCTCACATTAGTACTTGTTAACACAAATGCATATCTACTCATTTAAATGAAAAAAACTTGAAGTTAATGTTTAATATGGGCCTTCGATTTCATTGCTTTCTTTCAACCATCAAATGTCATTTTAATGATTGACTGCACTAATGTTTGCAGGAACGTTTACAACAAATCCTGTTGCTGGATGAATGTACAGAGGAAAAATACTTTCTCACTGACAAAACTATGAACAAATCTGTCTTCGCTATGCAACCATGCTATTCTTACAACTGGGAAACCATTTTTTCTTTAAGAAACCGAAGTGCAACTTGGGAAGATATGCTACTACGATGTATCCGTGATTTTGACAGTAAAAATTGCAAACATTAATATAATTATATCGGCAATTCAAGCAGACGGAGGTCGCAGTTTTCGTTGCAATCAGCTACAATATGACACCATTATAGAAGAGTTTCATTGGCTTAGACTCGCCAACGTTCCTAACCAAATATTACCTCTATTTTTGAAAAGTTTTTTGAATAGGTATTGATGTTTCTTCCCATAAAAAGTAATAAAGCATTCTGATTCACATCACTCACCCTTTTATTCAAGCAAGAGAGCCTCCTGGGACACAGTGTGCAGGTAGTTGCGGCAAGGCATAACAACCCGTGCTAAGGCAGCGAACGAATAACTAATCGATAATATCAAGGCCGAGTAGTGCGGCCAATCATTTAAATTCCGGTCGAATTTCGGCACAGAAAGCTTTGAATATGGATAGATAGGCAAACCCTTGGAGACGTTAGCTGCAAAATTCTGTTCTGGGGACCAAATTTGCCTTCTCAGATTGTCAGACGGAATCTCTCACGCTTCCTAACACATACACTCTATGTTGTCTATAAGGTCTCCTCTGCATCATATAGAATCTCATTTGCAGAAAACAAGCAGTGCGAAGGTTAGATCGGGTTTTAGCGCAGGTAAGGCAGACAGATGAGGTGTGCGCGAGGGTTGTATATCGTGTCTCCGGACACTCTTTTTGTTGGGCGTAGTCAGATGGTTTCGCAGGTGGCTGATCAGGCTGATGCGTGATTCAGATCTGCGAACAGGAGAGGACTGAAACCTCGTAGGTGGTGGTAGTGACGTTGGTAACGATTGTGGTGATGGAAGTGCTTGTAAGGTTGGAGATGGAGATGGTATTGTTGGTATTAGTGGAGTATTTTGATGTGTTGGAGATAGAGATTTTGTGATAACGTTTGTGTGCGTTCCAGCGGCCTGGGACACTGTAGGAAGGTAGCAATTTGTGACGGATGCATTTCGGGGTTAAAGGCACTAGTTCATTGGTATTAATTCAGACCCTTCCCTACTGTGGGATAACACGAGAGTGTAGTTATTCCGCAGGGCGATGGTTAGAACTGAGCTACAGTGGCTTAGGACAAAAACCACCTTTTCACACCTCTCTGAAAATCGACCACCAGGATGACGTGTGCTATCGTCAGGAGAACTCATGTGGCCTTATGCTCCCCTAATAATGTCGTAACTTCGACTAGTAATTACTTGAATGGTGGTTGATTTTCCTCTTTTTATTCCACTGTAACCAGGCAACTTAGCAGCATATTTGAGTCTATAAAACTTCCAGAATATTCCCTGACTCTGCGTAGTGATGATGCGCCATAGCATGTGGTGTGTTGTCCCTTAAATGGACAACGTAATTTATACAACATGAGAGGACATGACAGGCCTTATTCTGGGTTTGGCGCCCATACATAATGCCACACGGGGCGTGGTGGTGTGCCTAGGCGTAGCCTCACGCTACACACACAACCTGTGACCGATCAGGCTTCATGATCGGCTTGCTCATGAAATCGGCCACAAGGTGAACCAGAAAGAGAGTGCATGGTAGAATCAGAGTAGGTCAACTATTCACTAATTCGCATGCAAGTCACCATCCAGCTCCCACCCGGCTCTGGAAACAATGGTTGAATTGTCGGTATTCGAGAGCTCACATTTACGGCTCTTGAACAAAATGGTTCCATCTTCCATTTGTTTGTGCCTTTCACAGTGAAGGTAAGGAATCACGCTATCCAACAGTGACGAGTTTCGCAGGTTCAGCATAATCGGCCTACTCTTACGGCTCGTCCACCGTCTCGGACATGACAAGGAGCCTCACATCACACGGCGCCATGATCTCCTCTTGACGTTTCGTTTGCTGTCAATTGCCCACACCGTTAATGAACCATAAAAAGGCCGATTAAGACAAAACAGTGACATAGCATGCCATCCTCTGCCAGTTGCTTCTTGATTGCACTCGTAATGTCAGTCAAATTTTCGTATTTCACGGTGAGCATATGCTCTTCCTCTTTCCACAAATAAGGTGAGTGTCACACACTACTAGCTCATAGAACGAGCGCAACTCTTTTTTCCATGGGAATTCTGTTATCCTTAACGACAAACATCTACCTCTTATCACTTCCGTTGACCACATAGGGACACTTCACGTGGGTTTAGTGTTATTGATACCCGCATAGTGGCCGGTGACATTACTGAGTGGACACTTCACTTGTTATCACAGAAACCGGTATTATTTACACTGGAATACCGATTTTTTGCTTGCAAAACTTACATCGTCAATCTTACTTCAAAGATAAAGCGGATGCCAGAAAAGCCAATGAAGACCGCGAAAACGAGAGTCCAGGACACCTGAACAATGGGAATAGCGGCAGCTAGGGTATTTCGGGTGAGGTCAACGAAACTGACAGATGACAGGTTGCGGAAAGAATTTCTCATTAGCTTGTTTAAATAAAATCAATAATATGTAAAAATGCGAGCGCACAGCTGAAACAGCTGAAACGTTGGAGCTGTAGGCGGGCTACAAAACGGAAATCGGAAGATTTAATATCAGGGGCATTCATCACACCCAGCTATTAATATATCGTTAAATTTGGCTCTCGTGATAGCTATGACTGAAGTTAAACTTAAAGTTTTTAACTTTGTTAGCCTACTGTCTAGCCGTTAGCCCTAACCTCTAGCCTTCTATCCCTAAACCAGACGCCAGCCCTAGTGATTACACCTGAGGGAGGCGTCAAAGGGAAGGGGGGAAATGAAAGTTAAATTAAATTAATTAATTAATCAATTAATGGCAACCTGGACCACACAACCGGTCATCGTCGAAACTACAAATAATACGTCTGAGGTAAGCTGGGTGGTAAAAACAACTTTCTTGCGGGGTGCCCAAATAGAACGGTATACGTGTAAGCAACGCCAAATTATTATGTACCTCTCAATAATGATTATAATCTTTTGAGGTGATTAAGTAAACGAATTAATTGATGCTTCCGTTGGAGGACCTTTTCGTTGTCTAAAGTATATGGTCTTCTTATCAATGCTCGGTCGGTATTTTGGAGAAACGGGCGTATAAATTTTGATCAGAAAGTTGGCCCATTCGTCACTGTAAGATGAGAATAAACTCCCCAATATGAGCATCCATTCTCTTTCCAGTAGGCAAGTTGGAACTAGTGGATATCAAATTGGATCTAGTGGCTGATAAAGGGAAACAAATGGTTTACGCGTGCCACATGCGAACTGGTTCCCCGGAAACATGTTCCAAGTTACTTCAACTGAAAATTGCCCAAGTCCGTGAGACATGCACATTCTATCCTATTGGAGATCATTGTCAGAGATAAACGTAGAAAACAAGCAAGCAAACTTCAAAAATGCCTGTTCGGAGGTAACTGCGCAAGAGTATGGATGCCGCTGCCAGATCAATTCATTACTCGACTGAGTTCTCATCGGAGGCCCAGGCTTCAATGATTTCGTGGCCTGTATTGCTTCTTGCGTGGTCTAATATCTTCGTGGCTGCGATATTAAATTCATGTACTATGTTCCAGCCGTTAAATCGGCGTTTGCAAATGATATCACATACAAATTTGCTTGAGAGTCGTTTGGTTAACATTGTGAACATTGTATGCTATAAAGTCAGGAGATCACAAGGCAACGGTAGGTTCTGTAAGTCCCCTAAGTCACACCTAACCCCAGGATAATGTAACATTGAAATGCTGGTAATAGGGGTTTAACGGGTTGGACCTTAACACGTACAAGCAGCAACATATGTGTAATAAAACATAATAAATCAATAAATTTCCGCCTAATCTATTTTCCTAGGTCTATATATAGCAACGAAATTGAGCGTGGTAGTATACAAGTACACAATTAGGAACTTATTAAATGAAAGATATTTGGAACAAAAACCATCATAATAAAACAACGTTGTTAATGTCTTTATATGAATGTATTTGATAACACAGAAAGGGTTACTTCCGTTACTAAACAAAACAAGGCTTTCTAAAACAGATAAAGTAGTCAGCTTCGTCTAGTAAACCTGATGGTTTGACCGTCGATTTCGATTATGTCCACCGTATGCTCCAGGGAAGAGTGCTGCAGGGACGGTGTCTTGCGATGCATCAACCACACTCAAGAAAACAGGAGAATGGAGCGGGCGCGGGTGGCTGGCGTGGCCGGAGCCGCCCCTGGGCTATTAAACCTAACCTATCCTTAACGATCACAGTTCTCAGGAAATAATTTCACTGTACAACTTCATCTTCTAGTTGCATGGACCAGCCGAAGTGATTATTGCATCTCCAGCAACCCGCGTTCTCCTTGTGAGAAAATTTCTTTGAGTATATCTTTGAATGCATTAATGGCTTCGGATTTCACGTTGACCACACGGCTCGTCGCTCAGGAAGTCGCAATATGTGACAGCAACTGGATGGCTGTCGTTCGACGCGTTTCCTTCCGTTTCTACTGAAAGGCAGTCGGGAATTCCCATGCTTTCAGTTGATCGTCCCTGCCAACCCGAAACACGGTGGGGATATCTCCAAGCTTCGCATTCTATCACAGGCAGTAACAATCGCTATGTCGATCTAGACGCTCACGACGACCAGCTTACTGACCCCCTAAATCATCCAACATTCACAACTATTCAACCTTCTGGATTTTGGCTGAACCACAACCCTTACCACTCAACACACCAAAGCTTGATCGTGCTTTCCTTCTGTGACGCACACCGCAACACTGTCTCTACTTTTTCTCTCATAGGCATGTGCGTAGTGACCCAACTCCATGCGCATTTCACAAGGCTGAACGTCTCGCGACTATAGGCACGTGCGCACCAGCGGCTGTCTGATCCTCACCAATCTTGGCTGTCCAAACCGATCAAGAATCTTCACACATGACGCCGCTGAGTGCCCTGTGAACCAGACGAAGCCCCATCTGCCCACCTATGGCTGTTTTAATTATTTTTTTTTCTTTGTTGACTAACTTTGCCAAAAGTTGTGTCTCGTATCCTCGGTCTGTCGTATCCACGCAACCGCTTCCGCAAAGTCCCGTGTCGGTACCTATCGCATTTTCGGTTTTATATCATCGCTATTCTGAAACTTGAAAACGTTCTCCGTTTTTTTGTCTTCGTGGCAGTCTGTTTTTACTGACATAAACCTGTCTTGCCTAAAAATCGTTCTATTCCCTCCTGCTGACTGCTTTCTACATTCTTTGAGTACAGCCATTACTTTGAACTTTCACATTGGTACAGTACTATGTTAGAATTTCCTTCGTTACGCACTACTTCTCTTCACTATTTCCGATTGTACAAAAATCTCATTAGAATTGTTTTCCACCTATCCTCTCATTATGTCTGACGCTGTGAACTCGCCTTCGCTCGTGTATGATGAGTTATCCCCAATTTTAGAAGAGATTACAGTAGCTTCATCTCCGCAAATACCTAAGCCCTCTACCGCTGTTGAGCGAGTTGCAAAGGCCATGGCTACCGTCTCACATCCGGCGCTACACCTGTGACCACTTCGCGCGGTCTCACAGTGGAGGAGGTCACAGATGCGACGCTGGATTTGCCCTCGTCTGACTGTCAACTTCCTCCAACTGCCCCTGTACAGAAAAAACTGCCCTCTCTACTGGCGTCCCAATTCAACTCTTCTCATACGGAACCGGGCCTGAAGATAGTCATGGCTTACGTCGTCCCTAATAACTTAACCTGCTGTGATAGTTGCGATAGGTCCTGGCAGGGAAATAACGTCTTTTCTTTATCCATTTTATCTGGTGACCAATTCGTGTGACCACCTTGATTTTATCCAAGAAGCCTCTTCCCATTGGTTTACAAGCATATAAGAAGGAATTTCGAAGTTACTGCTCCTGTCACGTCCAATTAATTTGTCGCGTAAACAACAAAGAGCGGAAGTACAGTGCAATTGAGCTCGTATTGAAATGAAAAAGAAACGCATGCCATATCAGTCGTTTAAGAAATATGTCCGTACCGCGTCTGCTCAATGATTGGTCACTACGAATAAAATGCTTGTGACGGCTCTCGGCTGAGATGCGAAGCGCAAAGCTAGGAGTCATGGCACTGCAATGATAGTTCTAGTATCGATCGAAACAGCCAAACCAATGGGCCTGTGACACAGAAAGTAGAACGTCGCACTTAATGACAGTCAAGACCCAAGACTTTGTGTTTGAATCAGAGGTTATGCAAATCTGAGATTTGATTCAGTTGGTAGATGACAGCTGAAAAACCCAAAATGGCCATCTCGATCTACTTTGACTTTGTTTGTATAACTTCAGTTAATACGATAATGTTGATCTGGCAGGGTACAACGCATTTATAGCCTGGCGTACATGGAGCGAAAAGTAATTTCAACTGAGCAAAGATCGTTTTCGTTGATCAACGCTCACCCATCATTTAAATGAGCTCACTCGTCCCGTTGTGCCTTGGGGCTCACTCTCGAGCCCCGCCAGCAGCTGCACACCGGCTAGTATTATAGAGAAAATGACATTACTAACAAAGACATG
Source organism: Schistocephalus solidus (assembly GCA_017591395.1). Lineage (NCBI taxonomy): Eukaryota > Metazoa > Platyhelminthes > Cestoda > Diphyllobothriidea > Diphyllobothriidae > Schistocephalus > Schistocephalus solidus. The sequence goes on along the minus strand of WEDG01004025.1, from coordinate 53,806 downwards.
GGGAGGCTAGAATCTCTATTTCTAACTTATCATCCGTCATCAGCCAGCCATATGGAACCCCGAGTGGTGTCCCACCTGAGGCTCGAAATCACGACCTCTATGTCAGAAGTTCAAAACTCTAATATTTGACTCACAGGCTCGTTTTCTTGCCGGTTTAGAGGAGGAATTTTTCCGGTCAGTCGACTAAAATAACGAAAAAACAGCATGGCATCTAAAATATTATTCGACAAACGGTAAATTGTACACGTATGATTGCATTTTCATGTTATCTTTTTCTTATTTCTGTTACCCGGTGGACTGTTGTCATGGCACAAAGGTATACCCTTTCCTTCCGTGTAAGGACTTAAGTAGCATTTTGTCAACGAGCACTAAGCTGGAAAAAGTCAACCGTCTGTCATAACCCAGGCAACACTGCGACTCAGTGCGGTAATTATCGAAGAGTGTTTTTCTAAATAGTGTTTTATTTTAGATGTCTTATTGCTCGGAAATGGAAATATGCATCGTCCTAATACAGGTAATCTAACGATAAATTCCGCGGGGTCGCATACTCCCCTGCTAAAAAATGTAACCCTAACTGTTAACCTCGAAATCCTAAATTTCGCATTAAGCCCTATTACTCCGACCCAGGTGAACCTAAACTGACTGGAACTGAGCGCACGGCCAACCTGTCCCATTTTGTTCTCTTACGCTTATATGCCTCGTGTTCTCCCGTAAGATATGTTTACGCAGTGAACACAAGGTCTTGTTAATCAGCATTTCCAGTTTTATTGAAACAATTTGCAATTTTAAACAGCGCAATCTTGCTTTCGATTCTTCTTTTAAGTTTTATTTGGTTAAACGTTAATTATTTATGTGAAATTTCGAGTTCTAGGTCTTTGTATAAGTAAAGATGAAGGCTAGAAGTGCAATGAAAAATTTGTTTATCGAAAGCCCTTCAAACGGATTCAGACTTATTGCAGCAAAACGGAGGAAACAGTACAAGATACCCGGTAGTTCCGCAACCGATGTATGCGGAAGGGCCATCCACAGGCGTTTATAAGCCAATACCTACACCACCAAGGAAATGGCATTCATGAAGGACGTCTCAGAAGCGATGGAACGCATTTTTGCCGGAATATGTGCTGCAATAGCATACCGACCATAACTAATATGTGCAAGAAGGTGATTAAAATCGAAGACCGAATAGATCCTAAGGACAAATCCGGCCTAATTTATCTCATTCCATGCTTAAACTATTCTTTTAACTGCACAGGCCAGACTGAACGCATTTTGCGATCGCGCATACACAAACATAAACTGGCTGTATGACGCAAAGTAGAAGTATCACAACGAGACGAGTCCTGTGTTAAACTTCACAGCCGCCAAAATAATCGCCCACAACCGAAACAAGCCGAGCTGAGACTTTTTTAAAATCTGGTCCTCAGATGGGACTTGAATCAGTCGATGTATCGATCTACTGCCAGCATACAAAACCATGTGCAGCACCTCCAGAATTGTGTCATTTATCATTGACTGGCTCGAACTTTTTGTTGCTGCTGATATCTCTGACGATGGACTACTGCAGGTGTTCAAAAGTTGAGAAAAATAAATAAATTTTGCAATGCTCAACTAGCTTTCTTAACTCTAGCATGATTCGTTCATGGCATTAAGGTCAATATCCCATATATTAAGAATGTTCATACATTAACGCAAGGCTTCTTAAGTTACTCACAAGTACCTTTTTAGGTTACTTACCTGATTGGCAGGTTCTTTTTCGTTGTTTCTAAAGAAGAAAAACGTAAGGGGCCCCGTATTTCAGACGGGTACGAAGATGGTTGTAGAGAAAATATTCTCTGCATGTCGGGTGATTGTTGCCCACTGAGTTTGGCGAGATTTTCACAAACCGATCAGTTTACCAAGAAAGCTATTTAAAGTAAAAAACTCGTTAAACTCTAGTTATGAGAGTGTTCAAATTCGCACCCCGTCACCAACCACAATTCAATAAGGCTTATTCAGTCACTCGGTACTTTCGTGTAGCGTCCTGGCTCAATGTGAAATTCAGGCAAAAGAGACACATAAGAGAACGGCTGATATCGTCAGACTTAGTCAAATCACTGCCACCAAAATGTTTGGTTTTTGAGCTGGTTTGGTTTGTTTTTGTCTATGCTCAGTAAAATCCTGCAACAGCTCCGACACGTCATCCTCATTCTTCAACTAATCCCCAATCAATGCCCTTTAGCAGATTAAAGTTAAACTTAAATTTAAACTCTTAAACTTACATAAGAGTTTATTCATCTGCACAGAACCCACATGTCAGTATTAAGTCGAAATTTTCATAGCTTCTCATCAGGGCAGCCATGATGTTAATTATTGAATCAGCATCCACCTTAACATTTAAAAGGCCAAAGAGTTAGCTTTCAAACACTGCCATTAACAGATCTTCAGCGCTGTTATTCATCTCTTAAAGGTTATTTATTTTAAGCATAGTTACCAGTGCTTGATCTTACGTCTGCGTGGTTTATGGATAAAGGCTATGATCATCGCACACATTTTTCATCGGCAATCTTTCGTCATTCCTTTCTATATATTACTTACTTTTTCCATTTCAGTAGCTTGTAATAATTTACTATAAATTTGAAGGTTTCGAAGAGGCAGGAACAAAATCTTTATTCGCCTGACGTTTACGATTTTTGTGCGAACCATTCATTAGAGATATCATCAGATACCGGTACTTCGTGCACACACGGTTGGTGTACGTATAGGATAAAGTTGCTATGCTACCGCATACCTAGGAAAATTAGCGTCAAGGACATCTCAGAGGCTCTCAGCCGCCTTCTCACACAACTTCGAGGTACGTACGGACTAGAAGCACCCAGCGGGCGCCAGGTAAGGAGAACAAAAGACCCAATGCCAGGAAGGCCAATTCTGGGGTCATTTATGGGATTCGTTGCAGGTGAGGCTATGTACCTCTTCCCATCCCCCCCTCCGACAGAACAACGAAATAAAAACGCTTCACTGTGATAAGTTGAAGGAACGATAAATAGTCCCGTGAAGTAAACCTGGCAAAAGCCTTAAAATATACACTAAACTGGCACTTAATCATGAAGCTAACCTTAATCGAAACACTTACCTTATTTTAAATGTTATCTTACCTTAACCCTGCCCCTTCAACAATTTAAACCTAAATCTAACTGTAAACCTAACGGTAACATTTAGCTTAGTTCAAAAGCCCCTGGACTTTAGCGAAAAGCCAATTGAATTACAGGTGGTAATTTTTTTCATGTCCCGCCGTGTGGCCCCTTTAAATAACTACCCCACCAATCAAAACTTCGTTAGAAAGCGTGGAGGACCGCTCCTGAAGCAAATTGCCGAACATGGACCGGCAGAACGAAAACAATGATGCCAATTTCCAATTCTTGGCGTATCCGTCGAGATCCGGCCACTAGTCAAGAAAAAGGGAGTTAAGACAGAAGCAGTGGAGAGAAAATTATGTGATCGGATAATTGCAGTCTGCCTCAACTTTGTCGCTAATGTTATTCTACCTATTTAACTAGTAGTTGTGCGGATTCTTGCAGGGTTCGAGATTGAGCCCGAAGGTTCGACAGAACGAAAAGCTCCCATAACGCGATCGGCGAGGGTCCCCTTCCCACTTAATGGACCCGATAGCAACTGATAGGTCAAGGAACCTGTGGCTCAACAGTTAGGGCATCAAACATCTAACAAACAGAGTGGGGTTTCCAGACCAAGGGATTACAACACCTGGGGTTGGGTAGGACTGGCTGGCGACGGCTAATGAGCCAGAAATAGCCCTTCCAGTCTCTCTTGTCTTTGTCAGAATTGTTGAGCTGCGTTTACTACTACTAGCTGCTGTGTGGCCGCTGGCGAGGCTCCAAAGGGAACCCAAGGCTTGAACATGACAAGTGAGTTCCGCTTGCGATCGGTGAGCGTTCATCAACGAGTATAATTCTAACGTCCTCGTAGGCAGTCGCGGGGCGACATGTATTTATTAAGAAGGGGCATCTACAAGAATGAGGGAGACTGGAATGTAATTTATGGTTTATTAGTCCTCACCGGTCATCCATCCACAGAACAGCGGTTTTTTATGACCCTAGCCTTGATTCAGCGTTCTTCGGTCATCAAGCGTTGATTAGTTTAATGCTCTACCAGTGAGCCACCGATCCGTTGTTCCAGCGGTCGTGATTCGGGTATAAAAACCTTGCTGAAAGTGCATTCACTGTTTGAATTAAGATACATGCTTGTCTCATTGGCAATCGCGTGGCAGTAACTGTTGTACAGACGGCGTCCTGACAAAGACAGGGAAGACTCTATATAATTCTTAAGACTTGGCATGCGACCTTTGGTCTTTAGACAAACTATGGATAAAGCTCAGTTGGCCAGATTCAGTCAAATTAAGAACATTGACTAACTAAACGGCGAAGCATACCGTTCAGTTCAGTTGAATTTTATTACGAGAAAAGCAAGTGCATGCCTTCGAACTCCTTATTGGTTACAATAACGTCGCCGATAAAAAATACTGCTGCAAAAAGAACGTTGAAAAGTGTTTTGGATATAGAATTGCATGCAACGGGCCTGTAGGTATGTGGTAACTACTGATGTGCCAGTGTATATATGGTGTGAAAAAAAAACAGGTAGCATATAAAAACTAATTACTGAAAGAAGTAGGGAATAAATGCTCAATATTGGCCAGAATTCAATGCACCAAACAAAAAATAGAGACAAGGGGGTATCACTCCATCTGGTGATACGACATCCTTTGGCCATGTGAGTTCCATACGCTCTATAGATTACTTAAAAGGGAAAATCCCAAGCGTCAAATTCACGAGCCTAAAGGATTCAAAACCTCACCATCTCGACACCAAAGCCATGGTCTAACTGGGCCTAGCTGGCAGTTTCTTTGGATTAATGGATGACTGACGTGTGGCCCGTAAGAGTTCGTGGCAGATGCATGTAATTATCAACATGCATGGCGAGGGAAGGTGTTAGTGAAAAGAGATCAGGAATAGACTTGGTGATGACCACGGGGTGGCCTTTTTGGCAGGAAAGGCACGCTATGAGGAATTTTGATTGGGGTTCATTGGAGTGTCCGAGTAGACGCCAGGATGCAGAGAAAATAAACCACGTCAGATAAGCACTCAGGGATTTCGCTAAGCTTTTATCAGCTGAGTGAAAATCGGTAGTGTGGTGTATTGCGATCGGTGGTGTGTGAAGTTCGGATAAGTGTTTGAACAAAATGCAGGGCTGTGATTGGCTGCATTGTCCTAAGCGAAAAACTTACCGCCATCTCGTTATTTGATTGGATAATTAAAACACCATCCAATCATTTTTTGGAATAAAGTGCATCTATGCACATAGGGCCATGCACAATTATATTGGAATTCCTTTATACTTATATATATATATCAGCATATATAATCACGGAATAAAATCCGTTGTGATTTGGACGTAATGAGTGTAAAGGTTATTTGTTGCATTTTTTTACCTATTCAGGACAAGAAAGAGGGCTCTACGGTTATTCCGTCAACCATAGGGAATGCTCCCTTAAATATACAGGGTCAAAGTGGTCGGCGACGTTTATCACGTTCGAAAGTGTCATGGAGAAAGCGTAAATCATCGGAGTTTTTTTAGCTTTTCTTGTAGCCGTTACGGCCGGTTTATCCCTTGGTTCAAGATCCATCGTCAGCGCATCGTCTAGTGAATCATCGAAAACGGGCAAGGTCGCTGACTTGTAAATTTTAATTACAATTTTTTCCTTTAAAATATTTAAATTCGTTCTCTTATTAAATAACAATGTTGATTTACATTTTGTCCAGTTAAAAGGCTTCTTTTTTTCCAAGAAGTTATCAAATAAGCAACTGAAGTATCTGGCAGATAGTCCTTTAATTTCCTCTAAAAAATGCTAAATGATGCGAAAGAGATGGTGACGATTTTACGGCCAACCTAATTTTGACAGACAACCCAAAAACGAAAAATATTGGAACAGTATTGGTTGCCCATCCAGAAGGAAACATATTATTGGAGAATAAGGTTTAGAAGAACATTGTCTGCTTACCTTATTTGGGTATTCCTAGGACTTAATTTTGCTGAACGGTTTCCACTTTTAGGATTCATGTTTTTGTCAAAAAAACAAACAGTTTTGCCTAGATGAAGTTCCTACTTTTCCAAATTACCGTCTTTTTGAACCAAAAAAACACATAAAAAGATGTAGTACGCAGTAAGTCAGGAAGGTCCGGAAGGGTTGCAAGACTTGCCGTTTCAAACGGGGGTAGGAAGGCGCAGTTTAGCATGTTGACAATTTATAGACTCAGCTAGGCTTGATTGCATTTTGCAAGTTACTTTAATGAATGCCTATTACCAGGCTCTATTTTATGTGCTAATTCTACCTTTAAATTCTATCAGTCAGTTATAAAACCATCCGTATTAGAGTGGCAAATTGTAAGCATAGAGTTTATACATTTTATCAAATTTATATTTCTTAAACTCGTACTTTGGGTAATCAAATTTACCTGAATAATGGCCTCCTAAAGTTTACAACGTGTAGTATTCTTTTAGATAGCTTTTTTTGTTGGTTTGGGAACACGATCTCTTAATGTTTTGCATCTCAGGTTATCCAAAATAAATTTTCTTGTTATTTGTATGACCATGAAAATTTATTAATGTTACCATAGGCTGCAAAACCAAAATTTCAAACTAGAGGATCTGACTCCTAAGAAATCTCAAGCAGTCGTTTTAAATGTTCACGTATTAAAGGTGACCTAAAGTTTTCAGTATATATGCATTGGACATAAATAACGCCAGAGTAGGATTTCATCTCTCAGTGTTGGGCAGCATTCCAGTGTGTAGATACACGCCTATACAAGTGCCATCTGGTGATTTTTAAAATGGCATCTTGCTAAGGTAGACTACCGAATTACTTCACAGTATCCTGTTATTTGTGCTCCTGGAATGCAGGAGGCAAAGCGACTACTGCAGGCTCCAAAGTCTCATTAACCCTTAAGACATACGCGGGGCCTGCTTTGCTGACGATATTTCAGTTTTGCTAAGAGATGAACTTTTGCTCTATGGTGGTTAACTGGGCCTCAACACACCTTAACCGCTGGGTTTGGCTTTCCAATGCTGACCTCTTTCGGAAACCTGCGTGGAAACTGGGAGCTTAACATACGCACTTGTAGGCAACAACGAAACCTAGGTGACATTGTGGTTTCGCTTCCCCTATGCAGGATGACGTATTAAGCATATTCTTACTGGCACCATTGGTTTAGATCACTTATATAAAAAAATGGCTTACTGTATCAGGCGGGTCTCCAGACTACTCAAACTCTGCCACCGTTCCCAGCATTAACAGACAGAGTAGTTTCTAAAGCATGGTTAAATTTTTTATAATGCCATAGGTGTGCTATCACGCGAAATGTTAACTGAGATTCTCAAATGTGGTTTCAATTGATAAAAAAATAATTAGGTAGGGCTTTACTATTAACCATCATGCAGCATACTCCAATACTATTTCAGTCATGCAAGAAAACCGGGTTTCGGATGAAGAGCTTTTCGGTTGTATGCCAAAACTACACTATTTAAAAATGATAACGTGGGAAACATGACCTTTTTACATCGATCTCCAGCGCCCTTATACATTTTATCAGATTTTATAGAAAACCCGCAGTGAATTATTTTTTTGTGCACGTAATTTGTAGAAAATAATGCTTCTCCAAACTGTATATTTAGAATCGGGAGGTATGCGGTTATTCACAAAGGTTTTTAAGACTGCCAAATTTCCATTCATAAAGTATTACCCATGTATATTTATTCATGCTGCTTATACAGTAGCCAACAGGGTCTATACCTCATCCTCTTAAAAGCTTATATAAATAAACGATTTTCTTATACGAAAAATAAACAACTTTAATTTTGGAAACCCCAATGCAGTAGGCACGACAGCTCCGGTTCAGAAATATTTGGACATTGAAAACCTTTTTTTAAAACCAGAAGATACGGCTTTTTGAAGTATAAAATTTGAACCAGAAGTTACTGGTACCAAATGAGTACAAAAAGGATATTTTTGTGCATCCTATCAACCAAATACATTTGGCATTTTTAAGAACAGAGAAAATCAATGGGAAAAATTCATGCTACTAAAGCTGTCATTTTCACGTAGTGCAGTTTTGGCACGTGGCCAAAAATATATTTTGCTTATGCTGCATGATGAAGAAACGCAGGTGGTACTATGGAGAATAGAATGCACATCTATTCAAAATTCAAAGAATGGTTTAAGTATTGTTACTATGCGCAGTTCATGTAAAACTGCTATTCCGACCTCTTTCTTGTGTCCTTCGGTGTTGTTTTTTGATCGTTCTCTTTCATATCCTCTCCCCCTGTCCCAAGCATCCGCGAGCCGCCGAAGCCGAGAGATATGAAGGCCAGTGCCCTGCTACTCTACTTCTGCGAAATTCGTCAGACTGCCGATCGCCTACCGCCCCGTGATGAGCAGAACGTAAGGAAACCTGGTCTTCCGGCTGCCAGCTACGTAGACATGGACAGGATTGTGCAAATTCTCAAGGATGGCGCAGACATTAATTGCACTGACGACTACGGACAGACCATCATGCATGAGGTGAGAGCAGTCTACCCGACAAATTGAACTGACAGAATTAGCCTACCTACAGAGACTAGGGAGACTGGAATGGCCAACTATTCCAAAGCTCAGGTTTAGCAACTCCTGAGGTTCGAACCTGTGGCTTGATGGTTATAAATCCAGTGCCCTAACCATTTACTCATGAGCGGAACATCATTTTGCTGCAGGTTGCAATCAGCCATACTGGCAGTGGTAGATGGCGCTCACCGATCGCGTTACGGGACATACTCGGCCCGTTGTGTCTTGTGGCTCAGTCTCGAGTCCCGTCAGCAGCCTCACAACGGCTGGTAATATAAGCAGAGTGGCATTACCGAAAAGACTAGGGAGACTAGAATGGTCAATTCGGGCTTATTAATCATCATCAGTCAGCCATACTCAAACAGGATGTTGCAACCACCGAGGCTCCAATGCGTAACCTGTTGGTTAGACGTTAAACATCGTAAGCATTGAGCTACGGGGAGCTCGATGCCCTGTCGGTTGCGATCAGGTACATTGAAAAGGGTAAAGGGCACTCACCAATTGCGTGAAGGGGAAATACGCGTCCCATTGTGCCTTGGAAATCAATCTCGAGCCCCGCCAGCAACCACCCAGCAGCTAATATTACACGAAGAGGGGCAAGAGGAAGCGTAAGAGAGGGAGGGATAGCGTGTGTGCACTTTTTGATCTTGGAGTTAACAATGCTTTGCATGAAAGATATCGCCGTGCAGGTGTGATCAGTAAACGGCATCATCTGATGGGTATGAAAATATGGCGACCTGTCTTAATAAATGCAAGGCCACAAAAAGACATCTGATTTTGAAAGACCAGTTGACGGTTTGGCATGATCTGTCTGGGGCCAAGAACCTGCCTTCAACCAGCTGCCTACTCGGGCAGTTGTGTAGCAAATATCAATCAAAAATTACCTAAAATTGGAACAAAAATAGTCATTTGTAACAAACAGCAGATAAGCCATCTCATGAAATACCAACCAAAATTTGAAAATTTGTTTATGATACGAAAGATGGTTTTAAATGCTTTAGATGAACCCACTAAATAAACACAATCGATAGGTAGACGTGTGATACGATACCGGTGGCACTGGGGTTAGGGTAGTTTAAAGGATGGCAAAGGGCAGTTATGCGTTGGTAAGGGAAATAAACATCCGTCATCATTCAAGTGCTTTGGGTTTTTCGCACTCAATTAGGCCTTAATACACCCTTTTACAACTCTAACCCTTATGCACACCCTACTCATTGTATCTGCTAGCGTGTACAAGTTAGGGGGTTGCATAAACCATCCTTTGCCGATACTTAGGTAGGTGTGTAGTTTTACGTGTTACGTCAGGATGCCAGCTTTTGAAAGATTTTGTTTCGGCCATGCGCCAATCTTAAATCTATAAAAAAATGATTACACAACTAGCAAAAGATTTTAAAAATTATTATAAATTCAACTATAATGTGAATTCCAATATACTCTTTTAAATTCAAATATACTATACGAGATTTTTAAAAACAGTTAGATGCTCGTTCCTAAAGCATGGTATCTGCAAACTTATTAATGCTGTCTATAAAGTATACCACATGGTCCACATCCATTGCAAAATTTTATGAGAACTACATGAATTCTTCGAAACAGTGTAAAGGAATTTGAGATATTCCTTAGACGAAATATATACAGCATGTAAGTTAAGAACCTTTAATAGAATTGTAATGGCTAATCAACTTTAAATTTACTTGGAACCGAAAAACATTTTAACACGAAAAGTTACCTTCTCATGTATAACATTTCAAAAACACGTACTTTTTGAGAAACAAGTATATTAAATATATGTGTTCATTTATTCTAAAACATACAGACATCAAAATTCGATCAGAAAAAAATCCTAACAATAAATTAGTAATTTTTATGGTGTAGTTTAAGCGGAATTCCGGAATGAAGTTCCTTTAGAATTTGGTATCCTTGCTTGACTGCTATAACCTGGGATGATGCTGCAAGATAATAAGTAGTACAATCTTACTTAAAAAGCGTTTTCTCAACGAAAACCTGGTTCATAATTTCGAGGAAACTTTGAAGAGATAGCAGGCTTGAAATGCCTGGGATTTAACCATGGCTACTTCTTCAGCTGTTTTGGGTCATGCAAAATGTGATTGGGACTGTGTAAAGTCATAGTCGAGTAGCGTTAACTGAAGTCTTCCAAGTACAAAGACGGAGCTACATGTCATTCCTCATCAGCAGCTACCCACACATGCGGTTGAAAAATTGCTAATGGTAATTGGGTTCAGTAAAGTTGGCTGCTGACTGCTTAAATTATTAGGACTGTGAGCGTACCGCTACGAAAGTAAATCTGCATTGCCAGACATCACTAACTCCAACTGCGCGTATGAAAAAACTAGACGGTTCCAGACATACGATGCGGCGTCATTAACGAATTGCCTACGGCGAATCCACAACCTGTCTATGTGACTTTACGTATATAATTGTAAGGCGTTCTCACATGCGTTGATATCTCTGTGTAAATTCATATACCCGTTTAAGGAAACTTCCTACACGTCCCGTCTTACAGGCAGATTGGTCAAAACACTTCGTTCATTTCTTGTTGGTGCTTCGACCCCATTTGCCTTCCAATGTATCGGCGGGAATAGTCTTAAAGTTAGCAAAAAATAGATCTAGTTAGAGTTGGATCTTCACACCGTGAACGGGCCACGTAATATATGCGTTGGACCAGCACAGGGGCTAGACGAGGGCAAGGTAGGCGTTATTCGGGTTGCGATCCCTTAACAAATACCGAAAATGGGAAAGGGTGTGGTGGCACGCCCAGGTGCAGCTTCGGCCACTCCAGCCACCTGCGTCTTCTCCCATCTCCGGTCATCTTGGCCCGGTCTTGACACCGGACAAACCACCGCCCCTGCACCTCCGTGCTGTGGAGCACACGGTGGATCCCGTTGGTATCGCCGGTCGAACTGTCGTACCTGGCTCACAATCAGTAGTCACATGAAATTCAATGTTTTTGGGCAATCAAAAGGCACGAAGGTACGTCTTACGGGGATGGAGGTAATACAGGTGGGCCTTGGGAAACTATTCACTTCAGAGACAGGCAATATGGTGTGTCGGGAAAACTTAGTAACTAGGCCTTAGTAACTGGGCCCTAGTAACTGGGCCTTAGTAACTGGGCCTTGGGTCCCTAACCTTAAACTTCACCTTAGCCCCTAAACTTTTAACCGACCCCTAATCTGAAACCCAACCTGAGGAAGGACTTAACCGAACAACGCTGACTTAATTTGAGGATGAAATTGCACTCGCGGATTGATTAACGGAACATGCTGGTCCCGTAATACCATGGGTTTCAGCCTAGCGTCCTCGCAGGCAGTCGCTTAGGGACAAGTAACATATACCTATGATGGAGTATCTAAACGGACAAGGGAGGCCGGAATGGCCATTTCTGGCTTATTAGCCATCATCAGCTCAGATTCAAACCTGTAAGAGTCATTCTAAAAGTTATCTTTTGCTGACCCCGACTGCATGCCATATAATTGCTCGTCTTTGTCGATGCAGTTATCAGCATCGGATCACCTCGCACGCTCTACACCGAAAGCTGCATTTTGACGGTTTAAGGACTAACTGATGTGTGAAAAGTTCCGTATGTGAGCCAGACAAGGGCAAAAAATCAATCTTTGATTCATAACTACGCTTGTGCTTACTCTCGAGGTGTAAAGTCGGCAACGATTTAGCTGCCCAACTCAGAAATGGTAAGGAACAATTAATAGAGCAGCCTATGCTGTGGCAGGGAGCTTATAAATGCCTCGGGGGTCGGCAAAACGCCATGAACAACTCATTATTGTCATTGGGCACAGCGCAAGATGTGTACACGTACGTGAGGCTGAGTCATGTCCACCTGTGGCCAATCAGTGAAGAGTACGATTTATTTCAGTGCCAACCTATCAGTACGCCGGAACGGAAAAGCGTGTAGCTCCAACATCCATTTGACTAGGGGTTTTAAAATGACTGCGCTGGTGGCTACAAGAGCCACTTGGCACTAATCTATGAATGAATCTGTTCCCTTAAGCCCAAGATGTCCATTCATTATCCTTCCATTGCCCGTAATTTCTACTACCTTAAAGGTAGCTCGTGGTTGGACTACTGAGCTGGCCAAGCTCATGATTGAGCAAGGTGCCAACATCAATCAGGGAGACATGCATGGAAGAACGCCGCTGCACGTGGCCGCAGCTTCAGACAACGCGGAGATGTGTACCTACCTGGTGGCCGCCGGGGCCGACTTGGAGGCACGAACCAATTTCGAATCACACACGGCCGTCTTCTTCGCTGCCCGTTACGACTCCTGCGCCGCGCTCAAAGTTCTAATTCAAAAATGCAAATGTCAGTTTGATGACCTGCCCTCAGCTCCCCTGCGCGACAGTCGCCTTCGAACCCCGCTATTTGTGGCTGCGGAGTTGGGTATGTCCCTGGGTCCAACAATAAGTCTGGTTTTTGCGCTCGAATTAGACAGGGAATAGGTACGCATGTGGCACGTGTTAGTAGTGGGCTTTTGCAGTAAAAACACCGATGTGGCAATATCACAAGGTGTTCTCCTTCCTCCTCCGACCGTAGCCCACTGTTCTTTTCCGGTTTGCAGATCGAAGTGACGCTGCGCGAATGTTGCTGGAATTCGGTGCCGATGTCAAGGTGCGCGACCGTGACGGCCAAACCTGCATGGTACCCCTCATTACCAAGATGGCGCCCGTGGTGAGTTCCTTAAATCGTCGTTTTGGGCAAGCAAACATATGCAGGTCCAACCCCAAAGCTACCTTAAGATTTGACAAATCATCCAAAAACGAAAGGTAATGCTAAGCAATAGTCATATTTAATCTAAATTTCACTGACCATATTACTTTGATTATTTATCCTGGGGGAACATTAAGAATAAAACTTTGTACCCAATATGTGAATTTCTGCGCCATTGTCCAGAAACAGATAGTTGATTTGTGTCTTTTACTTACAGACGTCCGTTTCACTTATGCTAATCGACCTACGCACTGTGTGTTTGCAACTCCTCGTGTTCTTGTGGAGAAGTCCACCTAATGCCTTTGGAAACTTTAAATATACAGCAGAACTAGGCGTACGGCTTTTAGTCTTCCTGTCGCCTTCTGCCGATGTTTAAAGGTTTATTTTAACTCTAAAATGTACATTAACCCGATGATGGCTGACACTGCTAAGAACAACTAATTACCAGGATGATAACCACTGTAAATTCCTTAATCTAGCCTAGAGTAAAGCCGTTAGTGTTTTTTTCAGAAAACGTGGACCACCATCTTGTTTCAGCTCTAAATAACCACATTTATGCGTAGTTCTTAACCATACTGACAGCACAGATACTAGCTAAAGGCCAAGATAAGTGTGGCAGGCATATCTTGCCTCACTACATTGCGCAACTGTGAGAGGTTCGGCTCCTCAGTCTACACATTTATTTTCTCGAAATTCAGGTAAGACAAGGCTTCCTGTTTGTTTTTTGTCAAGGTACCGAAGGTAATTTCGGTAGTCATACTTTAACGTTGAACTTTCGGAACTTCTCGCCTTGCTACTGCAGGATTTGAAAAAATGTTTCCTGAATAGGTAAAGATAACGAACTCTCAGTAAACTTGAACCATATGTCAATGAGCGTAGAAAACCATGGAGTTTTGAAGGGCATTTGACATTTTTAAGAGATTTAATCACGTACCTTTTCCACGGAGAACAAAATGTCTGGGTTACCTCTGACGCAGGTGGGAGAAGTCATTAAAACACGTACCCAGTGCTTATATATGCGCAGTTATTGGTCAAGAAAGGCTCTCCCACCGATTCCATGGGAGATTTTGGGGGACGGAACAGACACTCAACCAGTCGATGCAGAGATGGCAACAGAAGAGGCAGCTGGGTTCGAACCAAAAGCATGCTGATGGTGAATGGGAGGACGCACTCTTGGTTGTTTCTAAACTTTATTTATCGGCTACAACTTGGAAACTATAGATTTGCGAATGATGGAGACTCCTTCAAAGTTTTCGTATCATCCACGAATTCAAATATGTCCTCCGTAGCGAGTGCTACCAGTAAACGCAAGGTAACTTTGGATGGCCTCTTCTGCGCACATAATGGGCAACTTGCAGAAGTTCGTTTGCATTGACCGTGGAATAAGCGAGACGGAAGTTGATAGGCAGAACTGATATCCCTGCAACAAAAATTCGTCGGACTCCGAATACTAATTCACTTTTGCCATGTACCTCAAAAAGAATATATGCTTCTCTGATGCTGACGAGATCTAATACTTAAATGCATATTCGCATACCCCTTAGTCAACTGTATTTAAGCGTTTTTTGACGTCTTATGCCATAGGCGATGACTGCCCTCAACCAGTTCCACTGGACTTCTCGCTCGAAGCGGGAACAATACTTCCGGCTTTATGAACTCTTCCCACCACCAAACGGTATGTTGATTTGTATTTTTTTCTTTTGAGTCACAGTGGGGAATAAGGCTGTTCGCACCAAATATCCTGCGAGCAAACATCCCATTCTAAGGACAGGATTTTAACGACTTGGAGCGGCGATGGCCTAGTCAAAGAGGTCGGTACTCTTTTATGTGGCGGATGGTTTTGCTTCTAATACTGCATGAATTTTGCGGTACAGACAGCGTGGACACGTTATTTGATTCAAGGGCACAGAGATGAACTGGGGGTGTAACCAGAGGGTCACGTCCATCTCATTATCCTACAAAACATAGAAAAAGAATTTGTCTACCAGTAAAATTTTGCCTATAGGGTGATTTACGTTCAGCGCCTACCAAGAAATAAACTGTCCTAAAAACAAAAGAGGAACAACCGCACTTACTAGATAATGGTCTCATCAAGCCTGCTTTAGCCCAGGACGGGACGTCGGCTAGCGAGGGTGCAGCTGAGTGGGGAATTTTCGGCACCATGTGTTTTAATGGGTACATGACGCCGAAGTTGGATGAAAAGGCACTCAAATGTGGACTGTAAAATATGTTAACCTCCTTCCCATCAGTTCACCTCAATTGGTAATTTTTCCTTTTTAGACTCAGGAGACGCTGATGAATGTGATTTATCCTACCCAAGCTTGGTGAGTGTTGAATTTGCAACATTCTGGTGCAGCTTTGATCCTTTGTACATGTAATTGAACCTCTAGTAACAATTTCTTTCTAACTTGAGTCTCTTTTTCAATATGACCTTCGAGTTATTACCTATTTACCTAAAATTTACTGACTTATGTGCTGGAATAAATCAACGAACACAACGAATTGCATATTGAAACTGATATTTTCGGATGAATATCTTGCCGAATGCGCTGGCTGCTGACTAGCAGGTGGGAGGGGGTAAATCCAACCTAACATGGGAGGGATCGCCCGAGTGAGGACACCAATAATGAACAAATCATCGATAACTTCCGGGAGTTTAAAATGTAAAATACTTTTTAAAATTCGGTGTAAGCTCAGATGGGCTTGTTGTCAACGCGAAGAATCAGGGAAACCCACTGAGAATGAAAGAATGAGAATGGATTTATGTGTATGAAAGCAGCGCAGAAAAATACAAGTTATTTAAATCTGCTTGGAGCAATCGACGGCACGTAGAACACAAGCAAATGTGGGTGGTGCTGGAGTTTTCGCTTCTAGCCTTTCCTGATTTATCGGACAGTTATACCTGTTGGAGCTGGGTCCTGAACACAGGCAATTTTCGATCGAGTCACGAGCCTACACCTTGTCGGGCGAATTCGGGAGCATTTCAGATCCCACTGGAGCGGCACCTTGGCGAGTACCGCAGGGAAGAACATTTTCGTTCCTTGATGTCTCTATTTACCAGCAACTGTTAGAACTGAAATAACTGCGCGTGCAAAAGCTGACTTCTTCAATCTTCCGTGGTTCTTTAAATCTTCGCAATCATGCGGTATTGTCAGCAGGCTTCGCGCAGGAAATAATGTTGTCAGATGCAGAAAGAATGCCACCTGCATGGATAGCTTCCTGTTAGCCATCAACCCACCTGTTCTCTTCACATTAATTGTTGTCCTGTTCAATAGTTCTGCTTGCAAGTGTGCCAATCCATTAACCCTAATGCCGTAACGCCGATCGATATTTTGCTTTCCGCTGATTGGCCGCAGCCGGACATGGCTGAGGCGCAAGGTTGCAAAGCGTGCTCAACTACGGCCGGCAGAAATATTTGCTGAACTCATGCGGCGACGGGGGAAACTGATGCTGAATTTTGATTCAGGAAACTTCTAGCGGTCGATAATCGCTCTTCGGAAAGACCATCAGGCCTGGCTGGACTCTGGTTGGCATTTGTTTCAATAGGTGACGCAGGCTATACATTCAGACTTCCGATCACGTTGAAGTTGTTCCAATAATTGTAATATCTCATGGTAGTTTAATTAATTCGTCTACTTTATACTTCAATTATTTCGCTTTAAAGGGAATGCACGCACGCTAAGTAAAGTGTTTAGGTTAATCTATCTTTATTCATCCTCTTTAGTTTGAAGTCATTGTTGATCGTTCACATTATCACCTGCTCAGCCACCCAGCAATCACGGCGCTCATGGATGTTATGTGGAAGAAGTTTGCGAGGTAACCACCTTGGAGCAAATATTCCCCAATTTTGCCACATGGGTTCTAGGTTTGCACACAATTTCACAGAACAATTAACGTTCTTCCTTCCAGACAGCAACGCATCTGAGAACAGGGGGAGTTATCCGACCCCTACACTTTCCATGAGACCTTTCGAATAACTTCCTGAGAACTTTAGCCGAAATAAAGTATTAGCGAGAAGAAGGTTAACCTAACACGCTAACCTGCGCGTATGATACTTTGCGCGGTAGCATGATTGATTTCAATCGTGTATGACTAATGTTTTGGTGATTCCCGATGTGCACTCATAAGCCCACCTATCTCCTGGATATACGTTGATTTGGTCAGAAGGGGTTGGTCAGTCGTTTGACTCCCGTTCTTGTCACTGTTCCTCAAGGCAGACCTCTTTCCGATTTTCAAGGTTTTCGCTCCGGCATTATAAAAGTTGCACGCTATGTCTGATGCCGAGAGGTTGAGCTGAAGCCCGGAGATCACTACTTCTATCGTCGTTGTTATCCTTATACTGTTAGCTGCTGTGCGGCTGCCGGCAGAGCTCTAGCTGGAGCCAGAAGGCATAACGGGACGCATAGCATGATCTGTCAGCGCCAAATCGTTAAGGCCTTAGACCTCAAAGCAAACGAATGCATCTACGAGGCGCAAGGGTTAGGAAAAACTGGGGTTGAGTATGGCTGGCTGATGACGGCAAGTAATCCATTCCAGTCTTCCTTGGCTTGGTCAGCAATCTCACGGTACATAGCCACGCGAAACAATTCAAGGCCCAGGTACCCTGTTTGTCATCAACCAGAGCACGAGGAAGATGAAAAAAAGCAATTTCCTGGACCAGATGACATTCATGCTGACGTTTTGAAACCTCTCGTTTCCATCGTCAAAGTAGTGTGCTGGCTTTTCCTGCTGCCTTTGGTGAATGCTGAATTTCTCGTATTCAGATACTGTCTCTGATGATTGATTCAAGTTAAAATCTGAAACGTCAGGCAAATAAAGCTTTTCTCCTAGCGATCGCATCTATTTGTTATTTTCTCGCATTCTATTTTTTACTCGAAGTACTACTTGGGCCTGCCCATTGGTCGTTGACAGGTTCTGATCTCACCGATGTCGACCGTTGGCGGGACTCACTTGACTGTTGTTCCTGCTGAGGTTAGAAGAGCGTTCGATCACAATTGATTTTGCGATTCACGGAGTGGTAATTCTGGAGCAGCGAAGTGATTTGTAACCAAACTCCTATTATTGTCCTATATATATATATATATATATGATAGTGTGTGGCTCACCGATCTGCTTAAGGAACATTTATGTTCCGTTGTGCCCTGGAACTCAGACTAGAACCCTCACAGGCGGTCGCATAGCGACGTGTAGCATATGTTGAAAATTTGGAACCGACATATATATATATATATATGTTGTTAAAGTGGAACCGACAAAGACAAGGGAGACCGGAATGGCCATTTCTGGCTAATTAGCCGGCATCAGCAAGTCATACCCAATCCCAAGTGTGGCACACCTGGGATTCGAACCCGCGACCTTTGGTTATTGATTCGAACGATCTACCATTGAGCCACGGGCTCGTTGCTATGTCGGTTGAGATCGGGAATATGATATATATATATAACAATGGTAGTTGGGATCTCACCGATCGGTTAGAGGACTCACTCGTCCCGTTGTGCCTTGGGGCTAACTCTCAAGCCCCGCCAGCAGCCGTAAGGCAGCTAAGGATATAGGCAGAAAAACATGACTGACAAAGACTAGGGAGACTGGAATGGCCATTTCTGGCTTATTAGTCGTCATCAGCCAGCCATACCCAACCCAAGGTGCTGCGGCACCCGAGGCTCGAACTCGCGACCTTGTTGGGCAGAAGTCCAACGCTCTACCCACTGCGCCACGAGCTCGTTGTCTTGCCGGTTTTGATCGGGAATATTAACAATGGTAGTTGGGTGCTCAGCGATCGGTTACAGGACTCACTCGTCCCGTTGTGCCTTGGGGCTAACTCTCAAGCCCCACCAGCAGCCATCAGGCAGCTAAGGATATAGGCAGAATAACATGACCGACAAAGACAAGGGAGACTGGAATGGCCATTTCTGGCTTATTAGCCGTCATCAGCCAGCCATACCCAAAACCAGGGGCTGCGGCGCCCGACGCTCGAACTCGCGACCTTGTTGGGCAGAAGTCTAACGCTCTACCCACTCGTCGATCAACCGTTGTGTCGCCCCCCGGCAGCCTAACAAGCCCTCCGGTCGCAGCTTATCGAACGTAATAGCAAACTCGGAATCAGTTTAAACGTGAATCCAACCACGGGAGAACCTAGGACGGACATTCACGTAACAACGTAACGATTCGGGGCTGACGAAAGCGCAGTCATGATAAACTGCCGCATCAATCACTACCCCGACAGACGAGGAGACATGCAATCAGGACACAAACAGGACTCTCAACCCAGGGTGCCAGTTAAGGTCAATGCGGACGCTGGCAATGGCTGCCAATTGTCAAACGCCGCCCCTCAACGAGAGACATGCCAACTGACGGCATTTATCCTCTTCCCCCTTCCTTCGCCCCGGGGACTACAGAGATGCTTTCTGTGTGTATGCGGACGATGAACACCAAATCCAATTAAGGACTCCCCCACCCTGTCCTCCCTACAGTGTACAGTGTAAACCTGTACAATTAACCCTGTGCTACAAAATCGCACATAACCCCCTATAAATACCGTAAAATGCGGTACGATACTCACCTCCGACGATGGAAGCTTGTATGCTTTTGAAACGTCAGGACAATACACCTATAGTCCCTGAGATCGCCTTTGTTTCTAATTTATGTCCGGGGACACGCATCTTCGCTTCTGTCAGCAATATATATATATATATATATATATATATATATATATATATATATATATATATATATATGATAGTGCGTGGCTCACCGTTCTGCTTAAGGAACTTCAGGAAAATACACCTATAGTCTCTGAGATCGCTTTTTGATCTCATATATATAGTTATTGTGCACTATCGAGGTCAAATCGATGATTATTTTGGAGACTGCGCATGGGGCGCTTTGATCGCACATCTTTTTGTTTTAGGGCTAGAGTGTGTCCGTGCATGCGCTTTCTTTATCCTTTGCCGGTCATGTCGCAGTACTTGGATTGACAGTGTATACAGTTAACGTGAGACATATTTATATAGGCTATGTGATAGATTTTCACGGTGTATCCTTGGGCCTTCGTAGACAGCCATACAGCTGCCAGTAATATTACCAGAAGAAAAATCGACTAAGACAAGACATTTATACTGAATTGTCAGCAGAACTGGTTTTGAGAAAGCCCTTTTAAGGCCTCACCAGTAGTGTAAATTCATGCGTGCAGCACCCTTCTAGCTGCCTGCGATTCAACGTCTAAACTATGCCTGTGCAACGTGAATAAGTGCCCGTAGACAGTTCATGGGATTCATATCTTTGAAATTATATCATTCTGAAGCCGGGCTAGTATGCACGCACCTCTTCTTGTAGCAAATTTGTTCGAGGACTTTTACTGAATGACTGATTCTTTCCGAACTTCAGCCAGGGGACCACGGCAGATCTAATTTTACAACTCTTCTACGTCATCATCTGGACTGCCTTCGCGTTCAATCTTCCGTGGCAGGACAGATCAAAGTACACACCTCTCGCTGAAAACTGGTTAAGGATAGTCGTTCTGGTTAGTCAAATATTGCCCTTTTCCTAATTTTCTTTCCGTGAGAATTATCCCTGCTAAGAGACAGGTCGACAAAAGCAAGGACTGAGCAATTGGCCATACTCTTACCAGTGAGTTCACGTATTCGAGAATGGGCTCCTTTTGTTAATTGACTGCAGAGGGTAAACGCAACCCGCATGCTTCTTCAGCGTGGACCAGAGGCTTTCAGTAACACTTTCCTTTCCTAAAGGTAGATTTAAAGGGACAGCCTTCATAGGCGCGCCTTAGGGACACTTTCCTCCAAAATTTTTAAATGCAACTGTTCAGCGAGTTATTTGATTGTGTTGAGAATTAAATGCTGATACGTGCTCGGGTGTGCCTGTTCGTACACACAAACGAACCAGACTCCAAATATGGTTGTTAACAACCTGGCCAATAAAGTATCCCTAAAGGTGGTCTTAAAACAGGGTCGTTGCAGCCTGAAACTCAATATCAGAAAGGACCAAGCTTAACCTTCGTATTCATAAATCCTAGCCCATCCTGATAGATTTAAACGCATTATATATATATATATATATATATATATATCAGTATGGCCATTCGGTCTCCCTTTATATGTCAGTTCTACATTATATATATATATATATATAATGTAGAACTGACAAAAGACAAGGGAGACCGGAATGGCCATTTCTGGCTTATTTGCCGTCATCAGCCAGTCATACCCAATCCCAAGTGTGGAACACCGGTCTCCCTTGTCTTTGTCGGTTCCACATTATCAACATATGCTACACGTCGCTATGCGACTGCCTGTGAGTACTCTAGTCTGAGTTTCAGGGCACAACGGAACATAAATGTTCCTTAAGCAGATCGGTGAGCCACACACTATCATCATATTCCCGATCGCAACCGACAAAGCAACGAGCCCGTGGCTCAATGATAGAGCGTTCGACTCAAATACCAAAGGTCGCGGGTTCGAATCCCAGGTGTGCCACACTTGGGATTGGGTATGACTGGCTGATGACGGCTAATAAGCCAGAAATGGCCATTCCGGTCTCTCTTGTCTTTGTTGGTTCCACATTATCAACATATGCTACACGTTGCTATGCGACTGCCTGTGAGTACTCTAGTCTGAGTTCCAGGGCACAACGGAACATAAATGTTCCTTAAGCAGATCGGTGAGCCACACAATATCATCATATTCCCGATCGCAACCGAGAAAGCAACGAGCCCGTGGCTCAATGGTAGAGCGTTCTACTCAAATACCAAAGGTCGCGGGTTCGAATCCCAGGTGTTCCACACTTGGGATTGGGTATGACTGGCTGATGACGGCTAATAAGCCAGAAATGGCCATTCCAGTCTCCTTGTCTTTGTCGGTTCCACATTATCAACATATGCTACACGTCGCTATTCGACTGCCTGTAGAGTACTCTCTAGTCTGAGTTCCAGGGCACAACGGAACATAAATGTTCCTTAAGCAGATCGGTGAGCCACACACTATCATATATATATATATATATGGCAAAGACGTTATACCGTACTTCCGACATAGATACTAGTTAAAAGCCCAGACACGTGTTTCGCCGATGTTTCTGCTGCTGTGTGACACAGCAACGAGGGGTTCGGCTCCTCAGTGGGTCCCCCAGCGTTCTCTATGCGGTTTCTGGTATATATATATATATATGGAAGGAGAAGATAAGGCGATCTCTGGGGTAGAAGGTATACTTGTCTGACGTTTCACACTCATACTCGAGCGCATCTTCGGAGATAGAGAATAGGGGGAACTACGTGGTTTAAAAAGGGGGGTCTTTCGTGCTCACTTGCGGTTGGTCCAGCTGCCTCGTTTCTCATTGGTCCTCCCTCGTGCGCCAATGGTGCTTTGACGGCCTCATAGGGCACTGGTAGGTCAATGCTGCGGTTGATAGAGTTGGCGTCTGACTGCCAGCTTCGATGACTTCCTCGCCAGTCTGTTTTCGGCTCGGCCGAGCACTTGAGCCCCGTCAAAAATCGAACCGGTGGTTGTTTTCAGACTATGCATGGCGACGTGTGATCGAATATCCTTTCGCCTTACGGCCAAAGTGCTCGTGCATGCGCGTACTCAGTCGTTTGTCGGTCATGTCGCAGTGGCCGGGCAGTCTAGACAGTTGACACGGTAAATAACGCCTGAGGTGTCTGCGGGTGGTAGTCGGCCCTTTGGTTGCATGACTAATCGACGGATGGTGGCCTCCGGTCGGTGTCCAACGCCCACGTTTAGCGGTCTTAACACGCGCTCAGTGGCTTCTGAGACGTTCCTCACATAGGTAGACATGGAAGGTTTCAGCTCTTTGTTTAGGCTCACCTTCGGTCTTTTGTGTGCCTTTGGTATAAGCATTTGTTTACGAAGCTGCGTGGATATCCACTGGCGAGAAAAGAGGCGCCATAGGGTTTTACGTTCTCGCAGCTTCTCAGCCTCTGCAGTGTCGTCTGGATGCGGCGAAAAAGCGATCGGACGCAACTGCGTTTATGCGACAAGGGGTGATTGCTGTTGTAGTGAAGAATTTTCTCCGTGTTTGTCGCTTTTCGAAACACGCCAGTCTGGAGGGTTCCGTCCTCCTGCCTTGATATCTCGAACATCGAGAAAAGGGAGCATTCCATCCTCTTCTTCCTCCATTGTGAATTGAATCTGTGGGAAAATCGAGTTCAGATCCCTTTTGAAATTCTCTTTGGCTTCTCGGTGTATGATAACAAAGGTGTCGTCTACGTAGCGCATCCAGAGATCGCCTTATCTTCTCCTTCCATTTCAACACCTGGGGTCCGTATTTTCTCCTATATCCATATATATATATATATATATGAAAAGAGAAAGTGTTCTTCGGAAAATGTGAGTTTTACAAGTCAAACAATTGCACGACACTCACTGATGTTGCATCTTTAGCAACATACGTGTGCATTATATGTGGCATGTGTCTTATGACACAACGTTCATTTATCGCTAGTCACTAGATGGCGAGCGGGTGGACAGAATGGGATCGAGTGTGATCCTAACCACATCAGTGAGTGTCATGCACTTGTTTGCATTTTATATACCTCACTGCACAAGGCATATGACGTACTGATGATCGGTAACAACCGTGAAACAGCTGGCTACGTCTTGCCTGTTGCACTTTTAGCAACATACGTGTGCATTATATATGGCATGTGTCTTATGACACAAAGTTCGTTTATCGCAGTGGCTTGCTGGCGGGCGGGCGGACAGAATGGGATCGAGTGCCATCCTTACAACATCAGTAAGTTTCATGCACTTGTTTGACTCTCGTTCTACCTCACTCGTTAAAAATTCAACTGTCCAAGCCTATCAATTAACTGAACATGGAGCTGGGCGCAGTTGCTAACACGGCTAAACAGCCCATCTACGCTTGCCAAACACACGATCTGGGCCCAAAAAACAGGGGACTATGTGAGGGTGAGAATGTCATAATGACCATTTTATGAAGGAAACACTATAGCCTAACCCTCCGTTTGACCGAGTCAAACACGCAATTAGCAGCACAACCCTACTGCATCGTGTTAAATGCCACACCTCTCAAATTTTTCATAGACGCAATCTAACTGATGTCAACTTCATTTGGCGTCTTCCAAGTTAGCAACTCTTGGAGTACGCTGAACTCACGAAACGCCGCAAATGTGGATCAATACACATGAATTAGCTCAAAGAGACAGCTAATGCGAGCGTTTCACGCCCCTGCCGTTAATCTGAACAGCTGTTGTTCGACCTGATAGATTAAGTTATATCTTCTTCTTGGCCCGTCATAAAGACTTCCGCCTGCGAACTCAGACTGGCATGCATAAAAACTCCACGAATCCCTAAGTCTGTGTTGTAGGGGCACTCAATAATGCATGGAAAGCAGGATGAGCCGGGAAAGAGTTCCCATGTGCCTTATAAGTAGATTTTGGATCTCTGGCAGCATTCGAGATCTGTTAAATTGAACGTACACACCCACAATTAGGCGGATTAAAATGCTTGCGGCAGTTTAGGTGTAAATGCATGGGAAAATGCAAAGCTTCAAAGTGCATGAAAGTCCTTTTGTTGATCAATTCGACGGAAGGCAAGCGGCCGTGCATACACCTCGGACAGTGGCTTGGACCTAAGATTGCAATAAGAGAGTGAGATCGATTGATCAGCACATTTTACTCATCTTATGCGCTTCAAGATATCACTATAGGCTAGGAAGTTTGCCAACTGCTAGGATAACACAGAACTCTTGCTCACTCCAGTGTGTGCTTGTGTGGAGTGGCCAACTGGTGGACTGAGGGTCGGTGACTTGCACGTGATTTAGTTTAAAGTGATAGTAGACTTGCGCTGCATCTATCGCACTCTCTCCTCCTCTCCCACCTGAGCCAGATGTTATGACAGAGTCAAGAAGACCAGAGATGGGAGAGGGCACAGGTGGCTGGCACGGTTGGAGCCGCCACACCTGGCTCAGATCACACTGAGTGGGAGTGCCATAGAGGCCATATTAAGAAGGAGCCATTGCAGCCTGACTCTCAGTCAGCCAGTCAGCAACTCCACACAAAACACACATTGGGCTGAGCACGCGGTCTGAGTTATCCCGTCAGTTGGCAACCTTCCAAGCCACGGCATTTTCGAGCTCTGTGATAGTTTCATGCACACCAGATTGTTTATAGTGAGGAAAATGCGCTGAGCTGTCGACCCTCACTCTCTTATCCACCTCTTCAATCAGATCACCGTCCGAGCCCATCAGTTGTCTGATCCGGGAGTGGGCGCAGTGGCTGAAAGGACTGGCGAACCCTTCTGCGCGTGCCACAGCACGATCTAGCCCCCTTTGCACTCACACCAGACTTCCCAAAACCAGGATATAAGAAGAAACTATCGCCATCTGACTAACAGTGCAGTGGTCAGCCACTCACAGCTGTCGCATCCCTGAAGAATGACATGTAATGCCCCAGACGGCTGAAAAAGACCTTGAAATATTCTTGTAAGCTGATTCTTGGACAGATTTTTGCTTAGCAGAGCACTCACCCAGCTGTCCGCCATTCACCTCCCTTCATCTTCCATTTCAGATCGCTGTAGTTGCTATTACGACCTACCAGATTGGTGACGAGATTAAAGAAGTTCACTTATCTACCGTAAGAACTGATGTAAGTTTGTGGTTGTTTTTCAACTGTTTATTGTATGCTTAGCTGCCCATTTTGAATTTTGTTGCAAGAGAAAACTCAAATGTGGAGTTTTTAGTTGTGTGGGTTTTAAGGCTCCGTTTTCCAGCTAGGCTGAAGACGAGGGTTCGTCTGCTTGTTATGAGAGTTTGCAGCGTGTGACTGGCTGTTTACACCAAACGAGACGGCTTCAAGTTCAAATTTAATATTATCCAGAAGCAAGGGTAATTGGTGTAATAAATCCTCTCCAAGTCAGTAATGTGAACTTATTAAGAGAAAACGGATTGTTAAGGGTCTGCAAGTTTACCCTTTTGTGGTTCCTAAATTTAGCTTCGACAGCGCCAGCTTTGGTTAGATTGGTTGAGGTAGTTTTATGCTGAAGTTTTCTTAGACCTGTCGATTTAAGGAGCGACCGATCATCTTAGCTTCGAACCTTCGGTCAAGCGGCCTGCTGAAAACTTGCCTTTGCGAAGAGATTTAAATTACAGTCACTAGTTCATATTTGACTCCATATACTTTGTCTTGGTTTCTCTCCTTTATACGACTGATTTTAGATAAACTGTCCAATTATACATCGACCTTGAGGGATAAAGCGTGATAGGTAAACAAAGCATAAACTGTGGGTCTGATACATGCGGGTGCACATGGTGAGAGAGAAAACGGGAGAAAAGCGTCTTTAAATTCTGCTTATTTCTTTGCCTTTGCCTTGTTCAAATTTATTCTGGGAAAACAATAACAAAACTTCTGATTTCATGATCATTTGGCGGTTGCATTGCGCGAAAGTCAGAGAAGCACGTCTGCTGGTCCTGCTTTTCTACTTCTGATCATGAAGTATCAGATGTTACTGCATTCAAAGGTGTCATCATCGAAGCCAGTCCTTCTTTAATCTAACATATAAATAACTTGTGCACTTGTGCTTCTCTGGTTTAGACGTGCGTTTTGCTCATAGGTCTCATCAGGCAGTTGTTAGATTGGTCTCCAGGCGTATGAAGTAGAGTTAACCTGCATCTTTAGCCTTACCACGATGCTGTACGGAACGGCTGCAAATCCCGTGACGCTGGGCCTTACAAGAACACTATAAGAAAATCCGTTGTTATTTGCTCGCCCGCGAAACAAGGCTATAAATTAGTCGTGAAGAGAGAGACACGATTGCTGGCCCAAGAGCTTTATCAGCCAGGCATCTTGAATTCTGACCCGAATCCATGCTCTGAGAAAAAATCAGACAAGGAGAGTGGATTGGACAGGTGTTGCAGTATTTATAGAACGTAGATTAGACCACGCAATCTATCCAGTGTTTGTTTTTTTTTGAGTGACCAGGATGCCATGGCACCGTCCGAACAAAGTCTATATGGTTCTTCCACTCCGTGGGCGCCTTGCCAGACACCTGCGCCCACTCTCTGCTCCCGTCTTCTTGACTTGGTTGTGATACCGTGTCCTGGCGGGGAGGGGAGAGAGTGCGGTAGCTGCATCACAAGTCTACTCTCACTATAATTGGATTGACGCGCAATGCACCGCGCTTGTATCCAGCCCGCTGTGAAGCATGTGGTGGATATACTCGAACTTGATCGTCCAACTATTGATAATTTATGCCTATAACAATTATTGACTCCAAAATGCATCGCGGATAGTTGCATGTTGTGTGAAAATAGTTCTGACTGGCCAGGTATGCAGTTGCTATGCTCATCCCACATGGTTGAAAGTGGTGCAATGAGTGGCCGCCGTTGAATTGCTAACCCACGAAATTTCCTCATTCGTGTAATTCCTTGGGCAATTTCGCTCTCCGAGACTGGCACCAGGATCAGTGTTCATCAGCGCACTCTCGGTGTGGTGACTACTTTGCCCAGTCAAAGCCTCGGCATTTAATAACATTAAAAAAAAGTAAAACACGACTCGAGCAGTTCGCAGCTCACGTGCTTGTGAGAAATTCGGAAATAAGGGTTCTGACATGATTTTTCTGGATTGATACCTGTCATAAGTCAGACATTCTCAACCCGGGGTGTTATAACCCCTGAAGCTCGAACCCTCAACCTGTCGGTTGTACGTTGCAAGCCCTAACTATCGAACCACGGTCTCTATATCCTTCGATTGCGATCGGGTATATTAACAGTGGTTCAGTGGTAAGGATGTTGGATTTCTAACCCTTAGGACAACTGAGGTTGGGTATGGCTGGCCGATGAAGGCTTTTAAGCCAGAAATGATCGTTCCGGTCTCCCTTCTGCCTATGCTATACTGACCACCCTGCGGCGGCTGGTGTGGCTCAGGAGGGAACCCCAAGGCCCGACACGTGATCGTGAGCGCTCCAATACCACTGTTGACTTTGTCATTTCGAATGAACCGTGACTTGGGATTCGGCATCGTCCCTCCTACCTGTTGCTGTATTTTCGGGCATCCGCGTCCAGAGTAATTATCTTGTTTCCCGGACTAAGTGCCTTTGCAAATAAAATTTCCTCTCGTGACTGTCTCTTATAGCTCCTCTCTTCGCTACTTTTGCTAAATTACTAACCAGCTCACCGAGAGGTGTCTGTCTTCGTGTATGTGCATTCTAAGAATTATTTGTGGTTGATGTTTCGATTGCAAGGAATACACCTTCAGCGCTTCTACATGGCTATATTCTATAGAAAACCACGCAGCACAACTTTTCCTTCTCTAGAAATACAAGAAGTGGCGATTGGGACAAATTGAGGAGCAGATGGCCGTTTGTCATCCCTGCTGGCCCGGTGAGATGGAGTATTTAGAGGACGAGAAAAACTTAATTGATTCCTACCGTTCGAATTATGCCTCGGACACATGGTACGTCAGCGATTAACCTTGCCTCCTACACTCACAAATCTAGCCGAATACTTGTTAGACACGCGTGTGCTTCTTTCCATTAGCAGATTGACATCGACGGACACTTAGATTTCTGCGTCATTCCTTTCCAGCGGTTCTAAATATAAAATAACATGGCAAGATTAAGCATGCTTTAGACCAGTATTTTTAGCCCAATTGCTCTAAGGGGACCCAGTGCGACGGATTGACATGTTCTTGTGTTTAAGTAACATGTGTTTTACTTTGACCACGTTAAGTGACTGAATTCTTAAATACTGCTGTACATGCATGCAAAACTCACTAAATGAAATTTCATGTCATGTGGACTACTGCATCGAGTTTTGTCTTAAGCTTCTTGAACATGGGGGAACGTTTTGAGGTCATCTAGTTCGGATCAAAGGCGTTGGTGCACCTTTAGCCTATTATGCCACGCTACCTTTACTGTACTTAAAGTTTCGAACTGGTGTTTCGATGTGGTCCCATTTTGAAATTAAATTTACGTGCTTAAGCTAGGTCTTATCGACAAGAGATACGGTTTAGGAAGAGTTAAAAATCAGTGCTTTTCTGACGCGCATGCATAAATGGTGTCAACCTCATCGGAATCAGTGCCCTGTGACTACAGGAAGCGATAGTGAAGTAGGTGCCTTCCAAGTCCAGCCATCGCGTATCGTAACGCTCATTTCCATCCCATGAAACAGGCCAAGTAGGAGTGTTTGGTGCGTAACAGACTTTTACGGCATCTACCTCCCTTTCTGCCCCACACCGAACATACTCCGGGGGCAAGAGAAAGTCTAAATAACCAGAAGTAGACAATAATCGCAGATAAATACAAGAGTAAAGACACACTAACGGCCCCCTTCCCAGACCATTTGGATGACTTGTTTAGAAACTAACCTTTTGTTTCTCTGCTTGCTGGCAAACAAAATGCGTACCCCCGTTTATGCCGCCCGCCAAAATCAAATGTGTGAAGTTTGTCTCCATGGCCCCGTTCCTCGCTAGGGGTTGTATTTTCTTCTAAAAAGAACCTTTCCCATTCTGCATAAAATTCAATGACAGCCAGATTTTCAGGTCTGCTGATCTTGCAGGGTTATTCGCTGAAGCCAATAGTGAAAATGGAAAAGTGGCCTTACGCCACCTCTGTTCTATCGACGTTTATCGACATCAGCTCTAAAACATCCGAAGAAATTCCAAAAATAGATTTTTATAGAAGTCAAGTAAGCGCTTTACTTTCACTGACGTGATCGAGAACTTGCTTACTGCCCACATGCTTGCTACTGGCGATAAAAAACGCGCTTACTTGACTTCTGTATATACCTCACTTCCTAAGACATATGACGTATTGATGAGCGGTAACAACTGTGAAACAGCTGTCTGCGTCTTGCTGTTCCACCCTTAGTAACCTACCTATGTATAGCTTTTTAGTTCAAAACAAACTTGATAACCAGCAGACTAGATATATGAGTAAATGCATAATATTTTCATCATTAATAGACTACCATGCTCTCTTGTTGACCGTGTCCCAAATTGTTAGAAACGCGAAAAACGAATTCACATCGTTATACAGAAATAAGCATCTACAATTTTAGTTAAGAAATGTGTAAATGAGCTGAATTCGGCGAGTTCTGAACTCGGAAACAATAGCCCTGAAATATATATTTCTATAAGAATACTCTCATTGCTTCAACTGCCACCATGAGGTCAATTACCATGGGTAACTACTTTGCAATCAGTTTTGCTGTCTTAGCTTTTACGTCCACCGAGCCTAGCCTACTGTGAGCGAAGAATTTGATGAAACTTTGTTGAAGGAACTGGCGAAATTTAAATTATTATGCCTGGTAGCAGAACTTTTCTCTTTTTTTGTCGCGTTGTCAGGATTTAATAAAAAAACACACAAAGGCAAAGGAACGATTTTTGCTGTTCTATCGCCTAGGTAACAGCTGTCTCTGCAGTCTTCGAGGGGTGGGCATCAGGCTTTTCAGTTTAGTCGGAGGCCGAATGTCACTTGTTTGCAAGTTTGACCTTACTTGTTTGAGCCGCTGAGATATGCGGGTGTCTTTAGGAATTTCGTAAGCATATCCTATTTGAGCACTCGAAAACTCTGTATGTGGGGGCGGGGAAGAGATAGCTCAGGTGCGATCAACTTTGACCGCACAGTCTGAACCCGTATTTATGCCAACTTACGAGCATCTGGCAAACGATTTATTTACGCAACTACTATAAATCTTAAAGTAGGGTTTAATTCCGCAACGCTGTTTGCTTGGCTTAATCTTGTCTTTTTTTCAAGGGCGCTCTACGTCATCTTTACTCACTAAACCAAATACAACAATCGTTCAGTTGTAAATACATATGAAAATATATGTGAAATGTTGATAAGCTATGAGCTAATTTGGCAGCCGAGACAGAGGTCTGAGTTGTAAGAGATCTCTCATTATTTATCTTTCCATGTCTTGCACTGTGGCTATTATCTCGAGAAGGAGTTGACCGTCAACATGTATGTGACTACCTGCAAGTGGTCTGCGTAGTCATGTTCCCTTTATAATTCGGTGGGATAGCAACCGTTGGATCATTTAACATTCCCTACTAGATAGGTTTAGGATCTTGGGTCTAAAAATGAACCCTTTCGTAGTTTTAGACGAGCTGTTCAGAAACCTATAAGGCAAGAACGCAATATGTGTCCCATCTCAGGGAACAAAGGATAGTCAGCGACGCACTACATGCAAACGCAACCTCACCTCTGTCCATTGTGCTTGTTAGGGTAAGCATTCGCTGATGGGTTATTTGGGTCACACAAGAATGTTTTGGCCGTAGGAGGACCGAAGTATCGGGTGAAATGGAAACTTTCTAAACGGTGACTATTAGGATGCCGCTGTAGTTTCAAAACCTTTTCGTTTTACTTTGATAATTAAAGATCGCGCAGAGTGGGCTTCCTTCTTACTACCGTCAAGTGTCCGACTAAAAGTTGGTCAAGTCAGCTAGGAATGATATCGCGCATATTGGTCGGTGTGAGGTAAAGCCATCGGATCTCGCAATCCGCACACTTGTCGGGGCACCTAACTACTGGGTTAAACTACTAACCTGGCAAAGAATGGTTTCCCTAACGTAAATAATGGGTGGGGTTAGGATTAGTTTGGCATTTTCTTTTACCTCATTAAGCCCCATCCATAAAAATCCTATTATCACGGGTCCATTATTACTCGCTGACTTAAACGTTGCTCCCTGAGATGGGTCACATATTATTTTCTTGCAAAATTTAGCTTCCTGGGTGATCGAAGTAGCATGAGTGGTGCACGTCTAGACTGGAACTTGGGGTGAGGCCAAGTACCCAGTCCGATTGTCTCATTAGTCGTTTTTACGTATACTATGGATTAGGACTGGCTCGTTGTGCAAATCAGGGTGGTGATTGGATCTATGGCCCGATTCTCAACAGGGGATGCAAACATTCTAAAAAATACGGGAAAAGTGATAATAGGGGGGGAATCTTCGGGTGAGGGGTTTACGAAAGTTTCTGATAGCTATTTTTGGAAGGGAAATGTTAAAGAAATACCTTTCTACAGTTAGCTTGTTTAAGTACCCTATAAGTTGGAAAAAAAACCTGAGAGCAACATTGGAATTTTGGGAAATTAGGAGCTGTTAACATGAGGAAATATGAAATCCGGAGGTACTTATTAGACAAAGGGGAAGCGGTCCCAGCCTATGATGCATATATTTTAAAATCTGACTCCCATGATGCCCGCGACTGAAGTTTAAATCGTTCCTAACCCTAATTTTCATTTGTTTTCTAAACGTTTTGGTGATTTTCATCATGTACGACACCAGAAAAAAATGGCTCGGCCCAAAATATGGGGATTTTCAAATGTCTGCGTTGACCCCTGACAGAGTGATATTTAGTATAGGTTCAAGTTCACGAATGGAGGCGAATGTCGGAGTTCAAGAATTAAATGGATCGAACACCGGAATTTTTGTTTGTATTTTCCTCTGATTTATTTACTTTGTGCAGCAATGACAGCAAAAGGGACAGTTTGAAAGGTCGGTAATCAATCAAGACCAATGCAATCGACAAGTAGAGGCGTACGCATGGCTCTCTATATGAAAAATAAATTCATTGACTGCACTCTCATCCAGGTTTAAGACTTCAATCAGCTTTCGGTTTAGTTTTCAGCATAGGCAACTGTCTTGGTGGCTGCGAAGTTGAATTCGTGACCCGTAGGCAGCTGGTTTATGATATAAGGGTATATTTGGCTATCTAATGAAATGTAAACCAAAATTCTGAAATACGCATTTAAATGAAAATAAAATTACTTATTTCGGGTTGCAATATAAAGTAATTACTAAATATTCCAGTGAAGTCATGATGGAGGCTTTTGCACAAGCTTTTTTACGATCTCCTAAAAGTTTACACTCTAGACAAAAGGACTACGTAAGTGGTATGAGGTTTTCCACGAAGCAAACAAGCTCCGTAACACACTGTATCAATCTACCCATATTTTCTGTCGTCTCTCCTCTCTGCGATCATAACTTGGTCGACTTCGGCCTGGTACTTGGTTGCCTGTTCGTGACCTTTGCCGCCCATACATCGCAAAATGTCTATACTTTATCAAGAAGATGCCACTTAGAGCTCATGAAATTTTGCAGCGGATATTAATCATGTTGTGTACTTTACAGGCAACAATAGTTAATGAATGAATACGAGGATTTATGAATGGGCATTCCCTGTCTTAAAAAATCTCATAAGTGCAAACTTTTTAAAATTAAAAACTGCTTTTAAAAAAGACGTTATTTACTATCAAATACGTGCCAGCAGGAATATTTCGGGCATATTTTATATAAAATATATTGTGATTTATAGTGGCGTCTAAAATCACTGTGAACCCATCAGACTACTTAACTAGTTATTTTTACATTCCTTGGTTTTATAGGCGAGCGAAAGAACCTCTGCACAAACCTTCATCATGACGTGACTGACATATTTGGAGATTATGCTGCATAAGAAGTTATATTAACATACTTATTAAGTAATATTTTCTAATAGAAAATATATTAAGGGATTGCGGTTAACGTCTACTGTAGATGCGTGACCCAATCATGCGCAGGAATGCGCTCGGTTGTCTCTGAAACGCACTTTGTGATATTCCTAGTTGGGTCCTCCCGGGACTGACATGTAGACATCAGTTTATTAACATTATCTGATGAATACTCATTAAAGAATGCCATTTTTATTACATCGAGTTACATGGCGAAATTACACCGTATATATTCCTATGCATTAGGCATTTGTAATGGCGTTTTGGTGTTGGCCCCGATATCCCCTTACTCGTGGACACTGTAAAGGCGGAAATTTGGTCGTTTGAGCGAGTACAGACCAGGTTTTTTTCGCAAAGAAGCAAATTGTTGAAGGAAATGTGCCTAGGTGCCAGACTTACTGGCCCTTAACATTCTTGGTCCTTTTCCATAGCTCTCTTTTCTGTTTAAATGCACTGACCCCAAAGCTGCAGCTCAACTCCCCGCTGAAGCTTATCCAAATGAAAAAAGCTACACGACCCAAGAGGGGGAATTGAAGACGTTTATGATTAACAGTATACTAGGGAGCCTTAGTATAATAATAAGCTCGGAAAAGAGGTGTCTAAGTACAAAAATAATCAAGGTCCAATGGAAGATTGTTCAGCTGAAACGCAGGGGGAGCGAGGGACGGGCAGCGACGGAGTGCTCCTTGTCCTTGATAGGTTCTCCGTTGTCAAGGTTGGATCAACCGGCGGTGAATGGCTGGGATATATTTGGGAAGAAAGAATAACCAAACTTAAACTGGACATATTTCCCCTTAATTAAGGTCTAAACTACATAATTATGTTTAGAAACTTTATCAGAAACCTAAATAAGGTTTAGGTTTTAGTGGTATAAATAAGAAGAATCCTGTGCGCCCCATAAGGGGCGCGTTATCTAGAACGTTCTACGGGGTGCAAGTGGTTCTAGAAATTTCTGCAGGGAAAACGTGGTTAGAACTTTCTACACTCAGCTTCCCGCATAGAATACGTGTTTGGTAACCAGGTTGCAACATTTTAAGTTTTGATTTTACGTATTTACTAACCTTTATGCTGCTGTTCATCGTTAGACGGCCGGATGTAATTCATGATGCAGATTCGCGATGTATGAGTCGTGAGTAGCGACTCTTGTGCTCGGCAGTGCACTGGCAGTCACTTATGGGGTAAAATTTACTGAGATTTTATTTTTGTTCACTCTGTAGGAAATGAAAGACAGTTAAGACCCGCTCCTGTTTTACCCATTAAATACCGAGACCTCAAAACCTGTCCCTTGTGTTGACCTTCTATAGGAACTTCATTGACTGGATAACATACGTTGCGCTTGTGGCTTCGCTTGTGAGCCACTTCGTGGACATTGGCATACAGTCTCTTGTCACGGCCCGATGGCACGCTCGTATCGTCTCCATGACAATAATTCTGGTTTGGCTGCGGATTCTCAAATCTGTTCGTGCCTACATCGAGTTAGGTAAGTTCATATGCTCAATAACCTAACAACGTAAGTAGTGTCCTACGAACCTTTCAATTGCCTTACGTTTGTTTACCTCAACTTCTTGTAATTTTCTCTATCCTAAGACCAGTCGGTGGGCTACAAGTGCCTTCGATAAATTCTCATCGGGCCAGTACATTTAAAAGGGAGCGGGGTACAAGCTAAAACATACAATCAATACTTTTATTCTTGTGAGTCGTGTGAGTGGGTGGGTGGGGATGGGTGGGTCGTGGGTGGGGATAAGAGACAGCTGGTTAAGTGGCAACGAGGGTTTGGTGGAGCCACGGCACGGAGATAAGCCTTCGGTGGCCGTACTAAGCACGGAGCTTGTAGCATGGTTCGTTTGTGCACACTAGACCGGCTTTCTCAACCTGATGGCAGTGGCTTCTGCTGTTGATAGCAGCCGCTGAACCAGTGATTTGGGGTAGTTTGGTAGCACAAGGAAGGCTTCGCCTAGGTCCACACGATACCCGGAATCAACCATGCGTGCGGCCCTTTCACATCCACGCCTGGAGGTGTTCCGTTATTCCTTTGGATAGGCGCCGACCCTTTATCTGCAGTTTTTCGGGTCTGTTTACGTTGGGCTCTGTTATTTAAGGCTCACTTAGCTGGCGGGACTCGTAATATGTAAAAATAAAAAATGTACAAAAGACACAAACACATACAGCTGCTAGCAGTCAAAACGATCCCTCATTCAGCCTCCTCCTCATTCAGCCTCCTCTGCCAGCCTCCTCTGCCAGCCTCCTCTGCCAGGGAGCCGTACTTGCTCCCCCATTCCCTACCATGACTCTCACACGCAAATGGTCCGTCTGTCCTGTCGCGCCAACTGGTTTTTTATGTGATACTTTCACTTTCTCTCTTATTTCCCATTTGTCCAACGACAGTCTGGCGTAATCTGCTCGAAAATTCACGAGAAGAACTCGATTTTTCCCGAAAATGCTCTTCATTTTTCAAAATACAAGAAGGTTCAATCTTTAAAGTCATCAAAAATTTATGGAAAAAATTCTTACGACTTAGGTATTAATTTTTAGCGGTGCCTGGACAGGCTGCCTGACGGGCGCATTCAATAAGGCGGGTTTCTCGCGTGAAGCCTCGTGAGACTGGGCCAAACAAAACCCTTTAAGTAGTTCTTTCTAACCGAAAACACGTTTCAAATTTTGGGCTCCCATTTCATGCGCTACAACACCTACCCTGAGTCCTCAAAAGAGACCTCAAACAGCTATGGAGGCTATTGGTACAAGCTGTGTCGTTTTAATAAGTCCAGTTCACATTCCACCACTATTTAGATCAGTTACTCACTTTTTCTTCTTACCTTTTCCTCCCAAGGTCCTTTTATTGTGATTTTGGGCAAACTCATCCTCGTTATTGGCCGATTCATCTTCCTCTACCTCGTCTTCTTCATACCATACAGTAAGTTCTGCTTGTCCTCTGCTTCCTATGGGTTTCTCTTTTCTGAATTTCACATGAGGTTCAAATGGAAGAAGAAGGTGACTTAACTTAGGTGCTCAGATCTTCTTGTGTGTACGAGTCTCCATTTAGAGGGTAAAGAGTTAAGGTTTGACATGTAGTTCCATGCAGTCCCTCCGTGTGGTGCTTGCCCCACACAGAACTTAACTTGCACCCAACTCTAATCTGTAACTCTCCGAAGCTAGGGATCTGCTTAGTGGTTACGCCCCAATATTCACCTCAACCGGCTTGGCAAACAAGATGGCAGTATCCGGTATGTGGACGTGCGTGTAGGTAACCCACCGTGCCCCTGCAATGGGCCACGCCGTAGATGCACTGAAACAACACGGAGATCAGATCAAGTTACGGGAGGCGTTGCTCACGTAAGCCTCAGAAAAATACCCCACATCGAGAGTGCGGTGGCACGCCTGTTGACGCCGCGCCAATCCCCTGCGCCCTATCCATCCATCAATCTTCGTGGCTCTGTCTTGACACCGGGCTCATGTTGATGAGAGAGGAGAGAGTACAGTAGCTGCAATGCCAGTATACTATCGTGATAAATAAAGTCATGCTCAAGTCACAATTCCTGCGCCCACCTCGCCGTGAGATATCAGATGGACATGAAGACTGTTCCGTGTCACATTCTGCCCCAGCAAACAAAATCACCTATGGTGTGCGCAACTGCGATCCAGTAGGCGTCCGAGGTCGATTCGGCTCGTCTTTTTGCCAAATAATAGTCATAACCCATAAAAACTTTGGCAGCTGCCACCTGGAATGGCCTAACAAGGTGCAGCAGAAACTTTCGCAGCAGAATGAGTTAGAAAAACACCCTATGTACACATCGGATAGTCACATTCCTTGCAAGTTGGTCAAGACTGGTTACGATATCTACCGCCCCCATTTCCTAACCCGTGCCTGCCCACAAGCTGACTATTTGGATAGCCTGAAATGCTCGCCGTCTTTTAGAAAAACTGCTGATCAACCGGCCGGTTAGAAACCAGGAGAGCGCTAGTCTTTTGAGAACTGGCCCTCAACGAGAACGGTTTTTTCGAAAGGGGGACAACTGGAGGAGGTTAGTGCCAGTTACAGAACCTTTTGGATCGGTGCCCATAGGCAGAGCCACGTGACACAAACACGGTCTTTTCCATTGAGAATAACCTCGTGGGAGATTGTAATGTCCGCCACAAGGCATTAACGACCCTTTCGTGAAACTGTGTCTGCCTCTTCGCGGAGGCAGTTTCACCAATGTCGTCAGCATTTACTTACATCCAACAATCAGCTCTGGTGAGAAAGAGAAGAAGAAGAACAACAACAAGGTCTCAGAAGAAGAACAACAACAAGGTCTCAGAAGAAGAACAACAACAAGGTCTCCGAAGAAGAACAACAACAAGGTCTCCGAAGAAGAACAACAACAAGGTCTCAGAAGAAGAACAACAACAAGGTCTCAGCTCTGGTGAGAAAGAGAAGAAGAAGAACAACAACAAGGTCTCAGAAGAAGAACAACAACAAGGTCTCAGAAGAAGAACAACAACAAGGTCTCCGAAGAAGAACAACAACAAGGTCTCCGAAGAAGAACAACAACAAGGTCTCAGAAGAAGAACAACAACAAGGTCTCAGAAGAAGAACAACAACAAGGTCTCAGAAGAAGAACAACAACAAGGTCTCCGAAGAAGAACAACAACAAGGTCTCAGAAGAAGAACAACAACAAGGTCTCAGCTCTGGTGAGAAAGAGAAGAAGAACAACAACAACAAGGTTTCCGAAGAACGAAAAACTGATAGTCTATGATAACTTTAATTCCCACGTCGACAAAGAGCATACTTTCTAGAAGAGAGTGTTAGGTTCTCACGGAATTGGCACCTGCATCAATAATGCTCTGCTCATCCTACAGACCTACGTGGAACATAATATCCTCCTGATCAATGCCTTCTGATATCTTCCGATGGACAAAAGACGAATGGAATGCTTTGTCGCTCACACCGCTGACATCTGCTGGACTAAATACTTTTCTGAAACGTGGCTAAAATGACATGCGCGTGATTAACGTGATGTGTGGTGGCGACTTCTGGAGGACGAAAAACCGTCTCATCACCTGGCTGATCGGGCCACAAATCCGACCCCGCAGTCGGCCAACAGTTCGAACATCGCGAACCACGATACCCACCATGTGAGCTGGACGATGATTTGCGTGTCAGTTAGTTTATCCTGAAAGTAGACTTTCAAACACTTTCTTCCTCCATTCCCCTGAATCCTTTGGCAGGACGGGGTTATAAGGAGTGAAAGAGACCTCGAAAGAAGTGGTTGGCAAAGATAAACAGGCCATTTACTCGTAGCAGAAACGACCTGATTACCGCACAATGGACTAGGTTTTTACAGAAATGGGGGAACGGCCCAGATCGCATCTGACTGAAGCAAAATAGAGACCACAGTAAGAAGGAGCCGTTGAGCCTGACACCTCATCCTAAGAGGACCCAGTTACTCTGTCATTTGGCAACCCTGAAGTTCAAAAAATTTAGCGCGGCTTCGACAGCAACGATCCGGCCGATGGCCAATGTTTTAGACTCCGACACCTGCATGCACTTTCAAGGGTCTTCAAGACCAGCATGCACGACATTCTCTTAGTTAATTAGTGCGTGCGAGATTTGTAGACGTGTGAGGGAGACCGGACCATTTTACATCCAGTGGCGCGAACATAGGATGGACTATCCACGCGGTGAAGACGGTGAGCAGACACCAATTTTAGTGACATGCAACTCGCAACCGTGAAAAACATCGCGCACTTAGGGTGCCGACTGGAATAACGGCAGTCTTTAGCGTGTTCAGTGCTGTATTCCACGTGGAGACGAGACAGTCTACGCTGAAAAAGCCAGTCAAAACAGAATCCCAGGAACATATCTCCTGGAGAAAGCCGGAATCCTCAGCATCCGTGCCATTTTGAGAGCAATACAATCCCTATGGCGGGCGAGCACACGCTCAAGAGAAATTTTTGTGGCGACAATGCAATGGCAACCTGAATGTTTTTCTCCAAATAAAACCTCACTAGGGATCGAAAGACCGGACAAACCACCATGAAGGCTAGAGTATGCACTTTCGAAGCCCACCGGATAGCAGAAACATTGGACTGCAAACCTCCAGTCTGGCGGATTTGTAGCGCCTTCTACTTCTGACGCCTACGCTGCGGAAGACGTCACATGATCTCCAGCTGTCGGAGCGCACGCATGCAGTCCCTGGGACAGCCAATAGCAGATGTCCATAAGCTGCTATCACCTGATCAAGCGAACCCTGACTGGTCATTCCATGACGTTTATTAATTCATGCCCTACATCACCTTGGTTAAGCCCGAGCTGAATAGAGTTGTCAAGCGCGTCATTACTCATCCATACGATACGAAAGAATACTAATTCAGAGGGACATCAATGAAAAATACGAACATAGGCGGATTCCATATTTATAAGAAAGAGGAACTGTACAAAGGGGGATGAGTTACAACAAGGGAGTGACGTAGTGAGAGGAGAGATTTGGGACGAGTTACGGGAGAAGGTCGGTGGTAGAGAAGGCAGGGTACCGGCTGTTTTCAATTACACGTAGTTATGCCCCAACCATCCTGGATCCACGCGTAAAAGTATTTACCCGTTCAAACAACTCTATGCCAGTTCTGATCCGTTACGGACAGATGCATGCGCAGGCCTAGCACTTGCCGGGCGTCGCAGCCGCTGAGTAGCAGTGAGATTCTGTACAGAATATATAACTCCTAGAGGTGGGTTTTCCCTTCTACTCCAAAAGCGAATTGGGTCTGATGGTTTGCGTGCTTTGAGTACGAACACTGCTTAGGCCCTACAAATCAACCGATCCAACAGCTTTTCGGTTTCTAGGCACACAGAAAGTACTGAGAATTCAAAGGAAACCAGAAAGGCCTTTTCAAGCTTATTAGCCATCATCAGTCAGCCATATCCTACAACAGAATTTGCAACAACTGAGGCCAGAACCCATGATATGTTAGTTAAAAGTTTACTGCACTAACCATTGACCCACGGAGAGATCTTTTCGGTTTAGATCGGGAATATTAAGAATGTTGGATAGGCACTGACCGATCGGTGACGTGATTCACTCG
Organism: Schistocephalus solidus; assembly: GCA_017591395.1. Lineage (NCBI taxonomy): Eukaryota > Metazoa > Platyhelminthes > Cestoda > Diphyllobothriidea > Diphyllobothriidae > Schistocephalus > Schistocephalus solidus. The sequence continues at coordinate 12,887 of WEDG01004025.1, read as the reverse complement.
TCCTATTGTGCCTTGGGGCTCACTCCAGAGCCGGACAGCAGCCGCACTTTATCGGCCATTTTTGGTTTTTTGGCCTATGATATACTAGCCAGTGTGTGGCTGCTTTTGGGGCTCGAGAGTGAGTCCCAAGGCCCGACTGGACACGTGAGTCCCATAGCCGATCGGTGAGCGCCCGTAAACCACTGTCTTCTCCTGCCTTCTGATAACGGGCTTGACACGCACGGATCGTCCCCTTCGGACAGATGCATATCCAACTATAAAGCAAACATACCACCACCGGCAATGTAGGCTTAGGCCCAGGCTGGCCCCGATGTAATCACATTCCCAGATCACGCATGAGTCTTGTCTGTCATTTACGAATTCATCACATTGAGTCGGGCGAAATAGTACTGGGAATCGTCATCTCCACTTCCGCTGCTAACAATGTCGAATGTCATTCAGCCATCCCATCGGCCTTTTCAGCCATATGCGTCTCCAAGAAAATCTGCAGGGAAACGCAGGAGTTCAAACGCCATCACTAAACCTTGTCCCACCAACACAAACACGCACCCAGAAACACATTCGCACCCACACCCCCCACACCAATCACCACACGCACCGAACACGCGTCCCTCAGTGTCCAATCAGAACACAAAGTGGCGGATCGGCTTGCACAATCGAGGGAGAGGGAAGAGAGAATGAAATTCGTACTGGGGATTCCATCACCATAGTACTGCAGCGTATATTCCTTACTGACGTGCTGCAATCCTTCACGGTGCGCTTGAAGTTGTGGCTTTGAAAGTTGCCGAATGACGTCGTTAATTGAATTCTCCAGATTGTGCGCTAAGTGGCTTTCTGGAGGACTGAGACTCATGCACACTGGAGCCTCCATAATGTAGCCCTCACGATGCACCGTATCTCATTCCATGAAATTGGGGTCAATATATGGGAGCCAGATCGTGTGCGTGGCACGCATAAACGGACTGTTTAACTTTGCCGGCCACTGTACGCGAGCCTACCTACAGTAGTCTGGACTCTGTCTTGCCAGCGTGTCTAGTTATTTTTAAGGAGGAGAGTGTGTAGCGGATACTGAGAAGGTCTGCTAGCATTTAAATCTAAGTCCTGCACAAGCTCCGTCCTGAGGCACACTGTCGACATCTTCGATCCTGCTGATCGAACTGGAACCCAAACAAAAATTCGATGGTGAAAATTACGAATACGGTGAAAGATGGAAAAATGAAGGAACTATCTGAATATAAAAAGAAAGATGACTTAAGCCAATAGTAGTCTAGAGACAATGGAGAACATGAATATTATGATAAATGGGGATAGAAAGACAAAAAAGATGGACAAAAACAAAAGGCATAAGAATTAGCAAGAGAGATGAGTGAGTGGTGATGGTTGTGGTGTCGGTGGTAGTGACTAACGATGAAGGCAAGAAGAAAAAATCGGATGAAAAGGTAAAAAATATATCAATATTAAAAGGATGAATCGGTCGACAATAAACAAATGGTCAAAAAGGAAGAATAATAAGAATAGGGCGATGACGAAGATGACGATACCGCCAAAAATAAGTAGTTTAAATAAGAATAAGAAATCAAGAAGAGGAAACGTATTGTCAGTGAGGACAAACTGCTCTGTCAGGCTGAAAAATATGAAAGCTGCGGATGAAGACGGAGAGGTCGAATTGTGCTTAACCACTATAGAGCGGTTTTTTTGAGCTCAAACGCAATTTTTTCCAGTAGGACTTAAACAGCTCCATCCCTGCCATCTCCTTTGTGAACAATTGAGAAACGATACTTATCTCAATTATTTAATATGGAGATCAGTGCCGTAGCACGAATTCATGTGGGCAGTTTTAAAATCTAATGTTCGTGGTTCATAAGATTTTCACTACCTGCCCGTCAGGACTGCCCAAAATTAAGTCCAGATTCCTTACGTGTTCTTAGCTTGGACAAAGAAGAGAATATGAAACGATGCACACTTTACTTGCTCCCGTTGTTGCTAGAAACCTGCAGGCGTGAAATCTTCTCATTCCATTCGCCCAGGCTTTCTACATATTGCTTGCCGTACATCATCGGCATATCAGCGCTCTGTTTTGCCATTTCAGGCATGTTTCCTTATCTGTGAAGAAACTAAAATAAAGAAGCTTTGAGTGGAACTACCTCCCCATTATATGTCCATTATCAACCTTTTGATACTTGCATCATCTCTTAACTTATCCTATTCTCTCAGTGAATGGAGCCACTTTTACGGAAAATTTTAAATGATTCATTCAAAATCAAAAGTATTTCTCTCACTCTCTCTTAGATGACTGTTCATTAAATTTTCAGCCTGCCTATTTTGGACGCTTTTCGGAGGTACGGACCAAATCGCAGGGTACAATTCCTCATACCCAGTTAGTGTGCAGTACTTCGATACCGTCAACGACCTGATGTTTTCCCTGTTTCTCATCACAGCCAATGGACCCTACGACCTTGCAGTAAGCAGTAAAGATCTTCTCACTTTTTGACTTCTAACCATCGCACTAAGTTTTTAAGGTCATCCGAAGTATATATATATATATATATATATATATATATATATATATATATATATATATATATATATATATATATATATATATATGTAGATCAGAGATAGTATGCATTCGAGATGATATAATGAAAAGAGGAGAGGTTCTTCGGAAAATGCGAGTTGTACTCGTGAATTTTTCGAGCTGGTCACACCAACCCGTCATCAGACGAAATAAATAAAAAGTGAGTGTTAGAATGTCGCACTAGACAGGCTGGCGTGACAGGACCGACAGACCATTGGCTTGTAAAAGGTGAGTCATGTTAGATTGTGAGCTAGGGGGAAGGGGGAGGTGGAACAACTGCGGGTCCCGGTGCTGTAGGGGGAGGGTGGATGGTGGATCAGTTGGATTCCGGGTGGCTGGGTTGCCGGTAGTTGATGTGGCATTTTGACGGGGGGCGGTGAGTCGTAAACGTAGACCCTCATAATGGATGTCCAGGTCAACATGGCGGTTGATACTGTCCGCACAGGAGTACCAGGCCTCGAGGAATTCCCTCGCTCCTTTTGTGTTGGCCATGGCGACGACCTCAGTTTCATCCCAATTGAATCGATGGTCACACTCGAGTGCGTGCGCAAAGACGAGGGACAAAGGGTCTCGGCGGCGGACGGCTAGTTTGTGTTCATTAATGCGTGTGCCCAGGCGTCGACCCGTATGCCCAATATATACACAAGAGCAATTTGCGCACGGGATGCGATAAATTACGTTGGTTTGTTGATTTTTGGGGATGGGATCCTTTATTCGGGATAGTGTGGTGCGAAGTGAGGATGCTGGCTTGTGAGCGACGTGTATACCAAGGCGATTAAACTGCCGAGCGATTACCTCAGAGGCCCCCTTCATATAAGGCAGGGAGTAGAATTTTCGTGCCGCAATTTCTCCGTTTGGGATGGGGCCTTGCGGTTGTGCCTGGTGCCTGAGGCAGTTCTTTACAAAAACTAACCGGATACCTGTTACACCGAAACAACCGATATAGGCAAGCGAGCTCTTTTTAAGGATATCATCGCTGTTGCAGTAACGGTATGCCCGGTGGAAAAGAGTTCGGACACAGCTTCTTTTGTGAGCGGCTGGGTGGTTGCTTCCATAGTTGAGGATAATCTCAGCATTAGATCCTTTCCTATGGACGCTTGTTGCGAGATTACCATCATGTAGCTTTTGGATTTTAACGTCCAGAAATGGCAGGCTGTCTCCTACTGCCTCTTCGCGAGTGAACTGTATGGCTGGCAAAAACACCATTCAGCCTCTGATGCAGTTGCTCAACTTCGCAATTCTTTATTACGACAAAGGTGTCATCTACATATCGAAGCCAGATTTTGGGCTTGAGAGTTTGGAAAACCTCTTCTTCTAGTCGTTGTAAAACCAAATCATACATACATATATATATATATATATATATATATATATATTATAGTTTGTTGCTCACCGATCTGCTTAAAGAACATGTATGTTCCGTTGTGCCCTGGAGCTCAGACTAGAGCCCTCGCAGGCGGTCGCATAGCGACGTGAAGCATATGATGAAATGGAACAGACAAAAACAAGGGAGACCGGAATTGCTATTTCTGGCTTATAAGCGACATCAGCCAGTCAGTCAAATAGAAGGTGTGCCACACTTGGGATTGGGTATGACTGGCTGATGAGGGCTAATAAGCCAGAAATTGCCATTCTGGTCTCCCGTGTCTTTTTCGGTTCCATTTCATATATATATATATATATATATATATATATATATATATATATATATATATATATATATATATATTGCTAATTGAAGCGAAAAATGCGCGTCCCCGGGCATAAATCAGAAGAAGAGGCGATCACGGGAACAATAGGTTTAATATCCTGACGTTTCAAAAAATCAAACAAGATTCCATCGTCGGAGGTAGGTTCAGTACGGCGCCTCACAGTATTTATGGGTTCTGAACATGCTTGCTCTACAGCTATTCATGCAGGGTGCACTGCAGGGGGTGGGGGGTTAATGGCTGTCCTACTGATAATTGATTTGTTTCTCCTTCGCCTCGCCTGGGGGCTGTGTCGGGATGGCAAGTGCCATTGACCTCGTCTGCATTGCCCGCGTTTGTTGTCCCGGACCCGCATGTCTGTTTCTCGTACCTCGTTTGCATCTGTCCGTGCACGTCTCATCGGTGGTTGCTGAGTCGTTGCCTGGTTGGAGACGCCCATCATCGGTGTTCGTATGCAAACTATGTTCACCTGCGTCCATGTTCATGCCTGGCCGGAGGCCTTGCTGGTTCGTGTTCTCCGCGGTTATCACATCGAATGTGTTGGTGTGTTGCATAGGTTCACCCAGGCATGTGTTCTGGCTCGTTATACGTTTGCTCGCGACCGTGAACAGTTTGAATTCTTGCCTGCGATTCTGTTGATTGAGTCGCGCTCTTAAGGCCTGGTAGGCCGCCGGGAGAATCGTACAGCGGTTAATGGAAGAAGGTATGGTGTGCCAGGCTTCGAGCGTTTCTCTGGCTGTTTGGTCGATACCTCGGCCTAGGGATTTCGGCGTCATGGAAAGAAAAGGTGTGTCCAGAGGCCGCACAGTGTTCCGCCACCAACGAGAGCTGATCCATCCTTCTTACGGCCCTTGCGTGCTCACTCATGCGGGTCTGTAGTCGCTTACCGGTCTCTCCGACATAGTTCGCCTCACAGGAACCGCACTGAACACGATAGACGACGTTCGCCGTTTCGCCGCGTGACAGGGGGGGCCTTGGGTCTCATGACCAGACGTCTTATTGTCGCCTCAGGTTTGTGGGCGACGCCGATCCCCAATGGTTGTAAGAGACGCGCAACAGCTTCAGATACGTTCTCGATATATGGCATTGCCCGCCACACTTTCAGTGGTTCTATCACTGGTCTTATAACTTGCCTCGGTTGTCTGCTGCGTTCGATGAAGCTACGAGGATAACCGTTGGAGATGAACATTCGTTGAAGATAATGGAGCTCGGCTGCTTTGTCGCCTTTCTCGCTACAATGAGTTTCCGCTCGTTTGTAAAGCGTCCGTACGCAGCTACGTTTGTGGCACAATGGGTGGTTACTTTGGTAACTGAGGACTTGACGCGTGTTGGTGGCCTTTCTATATACCGTTGTCCTTAGGCTGCCGTCGGTCTTACGGTGGACTAGGACGTCTAAGAACGCCATTTGACTGTTGGCCTCAGCCTCCATCGTGAACTGAATGTCCGGATAGATAGAGTTCAGGAGTGCGTGAAATTCGGTGACCGTTTCGCGCTTGAGAACGACGAAAGTATCGTCCACATACCTCACCTACCAGGCCTTAAGAGTGCGACTCAATCAACAGAATCGCAGGCAAGAATTCAAACTGTTCACGGTCGCGAGCAAACGCATAACGAGCCAGAACACATGCCTGGGTGAACCTATGCAACACACCAACACATTCGATGTGATAACCGCGGAGAACACGAACCAGCAAGGCCTCCGGCCAGGCATGAACATGGACGCAGGTGAACATAGTTTGCATACGAACACCGATGATGGGCGTCTCCAACCAGAAGGACGCAACGACTCAGCAACCACCGATGAGACGTGCACGGACAGATGCAAACGAGGTACGAGAAACAGACATGTGGGTCCGGGACAACAAACGCGGGCAATGCAGACGAGGTCAATGGCACTTGCCATCCCGACACAGCCCCCAGGCGAGGCGAAGGATAAACAAATCAATTATCAGTAGGACAGCCATTAACCCCCACCCCTGCAGTGCACCCTGCACGAATAGCTGTAGAGCCAGCATGTTCAGAACCCATAAATACTGTGAGGCGCCGTACTGAACCTAACTCCGACGATGGAATCTTGTTTGATTTTGAAACGTCAGGATATTAAACCTATTGTTCCCGTGATCGCCTCTTCTTCTTATATATATATATATATGATAGTGTGTGGCTCACCGATCTGCTTAAGGAACATTTATGTTCCGTTGTGCCCTGGAACTCAGACTAGAGTACTCACAGGCAGTCGCATAGCGACATGTAGCATATGTTGTTAATGTGGAACCGACAAAGACAAGGGAGACCGGAATGGCCATTTCTGGCTTATTAGCCGTCATCAGCCAGTCATACCCAATCCCAAGTGTGGAACACCTGGGATTCGAACCCGCGACCTTTGGTATTTGAGTCGAACGCTCTACCATTGAGCCACGGGCTCGTTGCTTTGTCGGTTGCGATCGGGAATATGATGATAGTGTGTGGCTCACCGATCTGCTTAAGGAACATTTATGTTCCGTTGTGCCCTGGAACTCAGACTAGAGTACTCACAGGCAGTCGCATAGCGACATGTAGCATATGTTGATAATGTGGAACCGACAAAGACAAGGGGAGACCGGAATGGCCATTTCTGGCTTATTAGCCGTCATCAGCCAGTCATACCCAATCCCAAGTGTGGAACACCTGGGATTCGAACCCGCGACCTTTGGTATTTGAGTCGAACGCTCTACCATTGAGCCACGGGCTCGTTGCTTTGTCGGTTGCGATCGGGAATATGATGATAGTGTGTGGCTCACCGATCTGCTTAAGGAACATTTATGTTCCGTTGTGCCCTGGAACTCAGACTAGAGTACTCACAGGCAGTCGCATAGCGACATGTAGCATATGTTGATAATGTGGAACCGACAAAGACAAGGGAGACCGGAATGGCCATTTCTGGCTTATTAGCCGTCATCAGCCAGTCATACCCAATCCCAAGTGTGGAACACCTGGGATTCGAACCCGCGACCTTTGGTATTTGAGTCGAACGCTCTACCATTGAGCCACGGGCTCGTTGCTTTGTCGGTTGCGATCGGGAATATGATGATAGTGTGTGGCTCACCGATCTGCTTAAGGAACATTTATGTTCCGTTGTGCCCTGGAACTCAGACTAGAGTACTCACAGGCAGTCGCATAGCGACATGTAGCATATGTTGATAATGTGGAACCGACAAAGACAAAGGGAGACCGGAATGGCCATTTCTGGCTTATTAGCCGTCATCAGCCAGTCATACCCAATCCCAAGTGTGGAAACCTGGGATTCGAACCCGCGACCTTTGGTATTTGAGTCGAACGCTCTACCATTGAGCCACGGGCTCGTTGCTTTGTCGGTTGCGATCGGGAATATGATGATAGTGTGTGGCTCACCGATCTGCTTAAGGAACATTTATGTTCCGTTGTGCCCTGGAACTCAGACTAGAGTACTCACAGGCAGTCGCATAGCGACATGTAGCATATGTTGTTAATGTGGAACCGACAAAGACAAGGGAGACCGGAATGGCCATTTCTGGCTTATTAGCCGTCATCAGCCAGTCATACCCAATCCCAAGTGTGGAACACCTGGGATTCGAACCCGCGACCTTTGGTATTTGAGTCGAACGCTCTACCATTGAGCCACGGGCTCGTTGCTTTGTCGGTTGCGATCGGGAATATGATGATAGTGTGTGGCTCACCGATCTGCTTAAGGAACATTTATGTTCCGTTGTGCCCTGGAACTCAGACTAGAGTACTCACAGGCAGTCGCATAGCGACATGTAGCATATGTTGTTAATGTGGAACCGACAAAGACAAGGGGAGACCGGAATGGCCATTTCTGGCTTATTAGCCGTCATCAGCCAGTCATACCCAATCCCAAGTGTGGAACACCTGGGATTCGAACCCGCGACCTTTGGTATTTGAGTCGAACGCTCTACCATTGAGCCACGGGCTCGTTGCTTTGTCGGTTGCGATCGGGAATATGATGATAGTGTGTGGCTCACCGATCTGCTTAAGGAACATTTATGTTCCGTTGTGCCCTGGAACTCAGACTAGAGTACTCACAGGCAGTCGCATAGCGACATGTAGCATATGTTGATAATGTGGAACCGACAAAGACAAGGGGAGACCGGAATGGCCATTTCTGGCTTATTAGCCGTCATCAGCCAGTCATACCCAATCCCAAGTGTGGAACACCTGGGATTCGAACCCGCGACCTTTGGCATTTGAGTCGAACGCTCTACCATTGAGCCACGGGCTCGTTGTTTTTGTCGGTTGCGATCGGGAATATGATGATAGTGTGTGGCTCACCGATCTGCTTAAGGAACATTTATGTTCCGTTGTGCCCTGGAACTCAGACTAGAGTACTCACAGGCAGTCGCATAGCGACAGTAGCATATGTTGTTAATGTGGAACCGACAAAGACAAGGGGAGACCGGAATGGCCATTTCTGGCTTATTAGCCGTCATCAGCCAGTCATACCCAATCCCAAGTGTGGAACACCTGGGATTCGAACCCGCGACCTTTGGTATTTGAGTCGAACGCTCTACCATTGAGCCACGGGCTCGTTGCTTTGTCGGTTGCGATCGGGAATATGATGATAGTGTGTGGCTCACCGATCTGCTTAAGGAACATTTATGTTCCGTTGTGCCCTGGAACTCAGACTAGAGTACTCACAGGCAGTCGCATAGCGACGTGTAGCATATGTTGATAATGTGGAACCGACAAAGACAAAGGGGAGACCGGAATGGCCATTTCTGGCTTATTAGCCGTCATCAGCCAGTCATACCCAATCCCAAGTGTGGAACACCTGGGATTCGAACCCACGACCTTTGGTATTTGAGTCGAACGCTCTACCATTGAGCCACGGGCTCGTTGCTTTGTCGGTTGCGATCGGGAATATGATGATAGTGTGTGGCTCACCGATCTGCTTAAGGAACATTTATGTTCCGTTGTGCCCTGGAACTCAGACTAGAGTACTCACAGACCTTGATCGAACGAGCGGTTCCGATTGGGTTTGGAGTATGGCGAGTAGTTAAAGCAATATGAGCAATAAATGCGCCTATTCGTTCAAAACCACTTTTAAAAACAATAAATGATAGGAAGAATATTCAGGAACGACTCAGCCGTTTGTAGAGGTCAAAGGTCCTGGATAACGTCAGATCTTCAAAGGGGTTTTTGCACTTTTTGGTCCACTGAGCAGTTGACGGTATTTATTGGTGAAGAGGCTGTTTTTATCAAGGCGACGAAGGTGATAAACAAATTCCAATTTGATGTCGTTTTGTGAGGTAATTCGGCACAAGAAAATTTCCCGAAAATTCCAAAGAGCAATTACGTTCGTGCAGTGGCAGTTTTAATGTCAGAATCCGAACAAACGAAGTGTTAACGATTTTCAAACTTTCCAAGTCGGAGAACAAAAAGATACGTGGTTCCTTTGCACACGATGACCTTGTGACCTTGAAACAAACCTTCCGTATAGTGCGTGGCATGGATTGCGCCCTCCTATGTGATGACGTTTTCCAACTTGCCACTACGAATAATCTACGAGGTCATCCATTCAAACTAAGTGTGCCCCAAGTAAGATTTGATGTGAGGAAGTATTTTTTAACCAACCATTTCGTGGAACCGTGTAATAACCTACCCGAGGCGATTGTTATGTCCCAGTCTGTGGATACATTCAAACATCGGCTTGACATACATATGTTGCAGCACCACGAAGACTATGTGACTTCTTAACCTTAACAATATCAGTTAACCAACTATATCTGCCTGCATTCACTTGACAGTAACTTCTTTACATTGCTTCTTATTCTTGCTATTTTTAGGTAGCTAATAGGGATTCCAAAGGCGTAAGCCTATTTTCCTTAAATACACTGAACTGAACTGAACTAGTTTCTCTTAGTAACAAAACGTTATTTTTATCGCAAAAGTCTGCAAAGGTTTTTTGTACTTTTGCTTAAGTGTTGTGTATCAAATAAACTCGCTGGCCGAAACTATTCACTGTCCGTCCCCGCCAGAAACTGAAATCAGTTGATGACTTTAAAAAAACAAAAAGGCTTTGTAAGAAATTTTGCCGATCCAAGGAAAATTAAGTCTTGCAAGAATACAAAATTCAAAGGGACAAGGTTTAAAGCTTGATATTCAAAAGACGATGGAATATCGAGGAAGATTTGCTCCAGCGCGCAGTTCACGATCCAGATTTCTCAATAGCTCTTTAAGAAAAAGCACACGTAACAGGAACCCGATTCCGGTTATGAGAAAAGATGACGGTTTCGAGATATCAGAAATTAAATACAAAGATGTACACTTTTCTCAGTTCTTTCACTCGGTTTTTAACAGAGAAGCTATTTTCATTCCATCTGCTTACGAGACTATGGGAGCGCCAATTTTTCAGGATATGCTCTTTCGAGAAGAGGCTGTCTTTGGAGAACTAAAAAGTCTAAAGGCATGAAAATTCCCCAGCCCAGACGAGATTCAGGCAAAACTACTCATTAAACTCGCTCGAGAGCTAACAATACCGCTATCTAGAATTTAGAATTTATATTTGGTTAGCACCAGCAAGGCACTGACTAAGCAAACATTAGTAACGAAATAAAGTTATGACAATGTGTGCAGATAAAATGTACAAAAACAAAACTTGTCCTGCTATGTCAACAGTTAGCGATGTTTTTAAAAATTAATGGTGAACTAGAAAAATAGGCAGTGAAAAAAACTCCTACCATAAAAAAATGGAGGCAGAGTTCAATAAGCCTTCATTTTTTTAATAGAAGGTAGGAGAAAAAAATTGCTTAGGAAAAATGGTCAGGTGGTAGAGTAGGGTAATACGGTAGTAGCATTTCAGAATGAGATAATGAAACGTCGAGTTGATTCGTTCTTGATCACTTAGGCGTATGAAACAAAATCTCACGAAAATGCGTCAATGAACTTAAGTCCTCAGCATCTTGGGATCTTAGCATCTTGCAAAAGTCTCCTCGCCATAGATTGGGCCTGGTTTCATATATTGCAGATGGCACAGAATATAAACCATACTCCCATGAAAGTACTGCATGATCACTTTGATCAAGTGGGGGTAGGCAGTATAAGAAACGTAAAACGTGTTTAAGTTCTAGACGTTTAAATAGGTTGATAAATAGCGCGTGCCCCTTAAGGGGCGCGTTATCCAGAAGTTTCTACGTAAGCGCCTGGTTCTATAACTTTTTAATAGGAACGCGTAGTTAGAACGTTCTAAAGGGTAAACCAACTTATTAGATTTAGTTGAACTGATCGCTAAAAAGTTGGAAGATGGATAAGGTGTAAGAAGATTTCAACGGTAAGAAACTTTCAATGGTGTCATGGAGTCGTTCTATTTGTATATGAAAATATAGTGTTGAGTATGTTTGATCTAACTTTATAAAACAACTAATAGTAGTCTCCTCATAAAGGTAGATCAAAGCCTAGGCGTCAGACTTTTTGCGCATTCGAAGTACGTAGAGCATACATGATGTTAAAAACTCAAAAAATATACTTCTAACAGGCAACGATAAAAAAATTGTTTTAAAAATTAGTTTTACAGCAAATTCTTTAATAATCATAAAATTATCTACCACAAACCAGGTGATTTAGTCCTCTCAGTAAAATCTTCCTCTCTTTATATAAAGAGAGACTGAAATATGTTGACGTCTCAACATACTTGCAAAACGGCAGCTACAAAATGCAGGCCACACAACGTCGTATTTTAACAAAACTGCGAACGGTGGAGCTTACTCAACCGACAACAAGTACAGCTCCCATTCAAATGGGTATTGACATCCCGAAAATCCAGTCGCACAGCCGATAGCCAGCCGTGCTGCTTTCAGAGACTTACATGAACGGCTGCTGGATCGAAATTTCCGCAGGGAACTAGTTAGTACCCGTCAATTATTTACATTTTCAATAAGGAGTCATATTTACTCTGCCTCGGGGGCCAAAATACGGACGACTTCGTTAAGCGCATATTTTATGCGATTTTCGATGATGGTATCGCCTTGGAACTGAATTTCCAAGAACGAAAAGTAAAAAATGCTTTATCAGGGTCAAAATTTCATGAATTTATTACAGGTGGGTTATAACTTCTCCTGTAAATTTCAAACAATTTAGAGCTGAAAAAGGTCCCTCGACGCCGCTGGCAAGAGGGTTTATTTATTTATTTAGAATTTATTTAGAATTTTATATTTTGTTAGCACCGGGGAAGGTACTGTCTAAGCAAACATTAGTAACGAAATAAAAGTTATGACAATGTGTGCAGATAAAATGTACAAAATTCATAAATTGTCCTGCTATGTCAACAGTTAGCAATGTTTTTAAAATTAATGGTGAACTAGAAAAAAATAGGCAGTGAAAAACTCCTACCATGAAAATGGAGGCAAAGTTCAATAGGCCTTCATTTTTCGAATAGAAAGGTAGGAGAAAAACCGCTTAGGAAAAAAATAGTCAGGTGGTAGAATAGGGTAATACTGCAGTAGCATTTCAGAATGAGATAATGAAAACGTCGAGGGTGATTCGTTCTTGATCACTTAGGTGTATGAAACAAAAATCTCACGAAAATGCGTCAATGAACTTAAGCCCTCAGCATCTTGGGATCTTAG